>JAJHUR010079618.1:0-12056 GCA_027495735.1 Lutjanus campechanus | reverse complement strand
TCTACTCAAAACTGGTGTAAACGTGGGCTGTTTCACTAGATAGCTCCAAAGATTCCAAGGTTCTTGAACAGAACTGGTTCAAGAACCAGAGCTTATTTGGTGGAAAAAGATGGAAGCCACTGTGTCACCCAACAGTCTGGAACATATTATTCAAAGAATAGGACAAGATTGCTATACATCAGTTGAGGACAAGGTCTTTTAGCATTAAAGATCACTGTGGTGTTTATCCCAGCCAACAAAGACTAGACAAGAAAATACATCAATATAAAAAACTGGAACTGCTGACTTTACTGTAAGCCTGGAGTGTTTGACCACAGCAACATTAAATGCTGTTCGGTGGTGACAATAGTAGGTCAGATTTGATGTATGGGCTCTGTTTGTAGAAGTTGCAGCATCCACTTGAAGACTTCAACACCACCCATTAGTCTTGCGAGTCTTGAGAGAGACCTTGTACAGACTGGAAAGGGCGTCCAAGCACACACACACATATACACATGTGCACGCAGACTTTTCTGTTTTTTCTCCCCCTTTCACACACACAACATCCCACACCCATGCTGAGAGCCTGAGCCCCCTCTCCTGCTGGCATCTAACATTGGGCACTACATCACTGTCAGCGTCCAGACCACCAGGGAACGGCTCCGGGCCACTCTCCTCTTGTAGCGCCAAGCTCTGAGCTCCTCTGTGGCCCAGCCCAGGCGCTGAATTATGGCCAAGCCAGAAAGGCATATTGTAGCGAGGAGACGTTCCAATTTGTTGGCCTTTACAGAAAACAGACAGGTACAAATGGCCCAAGTGCTGGCTGGAAATCGGTCATTCAAGTGTCATTTTAACTTTGCAAAAGCCTAAGGGATTTGGAGAACACCGACAAACACACACACATCATATGTTGTCTGGGTTCCCAGCCCTACGGATGAGTAACCATATATTGTCTCAACTCCATGAGGAGTCTAATGGGATTACAACATCTACACATGTTAAATATTCAAACAGTGTGTTTAAATATGCCTTTTGGCCAAATACGTTTATTTTCCAGATGTAGTTTATGGACACTTTTTCAGACATTTGAATGTCATTTCATAATCCCATGCAGCAGTTCTGGAGTAGAACTGACTTTCAAATCATCAACTATTCCTCAAATGCATATTCAATTTTACAAAATAACCAAAGGACTTAAGAGGCTTTGATGCCAGCAACAGTTTTTGCGAAAGAGGATGTCACATTTTCCTAACAAGCACTGGAGCTCAACCTCTCACATGTTCACACTGTGATGTGTTCTGCAAGCACAAAGCCCTCCAGAGGCTACAGTGAATCCAGCATCAATAGTGAGGCCCGGGAAAAGAGCAAACGCCTTCTTCACACCACAGGGAGCCCCATGTCTGGGAGAGGCAGACTGGGGTCGTAGGCTGCGCTCCCCTCTTACGGCAGTCGCTGATGGATGTCAGAACATGCGGCACCGTGTCAACGACGGCCATCAGACAGGTTTGATCTGAGCTGCCTGAAAAGATGAAGGGGGCTGAAGGAGAGAAAAGAGGAGGTGTGTACTGACACTTTCTCCACTGTTTTTTCTCGCACACATGGGTGCGCAAACACGCATTTAAGCTATGAACTGTGACACCTTGGGGGGCTGCTGGGTCATTAGGCCAACTCCTGAAAGACATCAAGAAGTCTCCAGAGCTTATCCAAACCAAACCATTGTAAAAAAAAAAACAAATGTCACCATATACAAGTGTGTTTATCTCCTAAGGTTTACTATGAGTTTGCATTATTTCATTCTGAGGGAAAAAAAATAATCCTTAGACAAAGCAGGCATCATGTTATTGTGTTACCTAAACTAGGCTACTTCTTGAGTTTTGGTGAGAATGACTGGGTGAGAATAACTGCAGATGGATACAATCTGACCAGCATCTCATGGCTTAAAAGTTTAAAACCTTGATGCGTCAAGATGCAGGGATAATCATTTAATAAACATAAGCAATGCTCTGAATCAGAATCAAATCAAGTTATCAGGTGCCAAGACATTACCACTACTAGAATGCATTGGTTGCTGGTGTTTCACATGTCAACCAGATTTCAACCAAGTCTATCAAATCTGCAGAAGCTGAAGACAAAGCACTTTGTCTCTTTGCTTCTCTTTATCTATGTGACTCTGGTAAATTGCCTAATAATTACCTAAGTTCAAACAACCAGTGGTGCCAGCTGAGACTGTATCTGACAGATCCTAACACATCTTAACCATCCTGTCTCATGATAAATTTAGTCTAGATGACGGTCGAAACAGTCAGCTAACTCATTCTAAACGTGGCCTCTGCTGTGTGAATTAGCGCCTCTGCTCATTTTCCCCGAGGCTTAATAGATTTCATAAAAGTGTAATGATTTCCTCCAACGTTAGTGGATGCAATCATTATTTCAGGCAAGGCAGTGCGCCTGCAGGAAACCCTGGAGTTAACCAAATGATTCAAACAAGAACAGACAAAATATGCCAATCACTGCTATTTCTTAAAGTTCACTTTAAATCTGCGTTCGATCTCTTCTGCTTTTACTCACAACTGGATACCATGCACTGGCACGGGCTTACCATGTGCTACAGGAGGAGGAAAACTGATCACTTGAATTACAACTATTGGTCACACTGACCCAAGGGTGTATTGGAGCTCAGTTTCCATAGAGCCTAACCTGTCTCTGACCTGGCCTGCAGGGGCTTGGGAAAGGTCACAGTAAAGGTCATGGTCGGCTCGGCCACAACCTGACATAGCCAGCCTGGTGTGGGGTAAATTCAACACTCAAATGTTTCAGTAATGAAGACTGCCAAGTCATGACCTGAGGTGTTATTTAAAGCAGTCATACTGGGAAACTTCAAAAATGTTGCAGCAAGTGTATTTCTTAAAGCCCACCATCTTCTATGCAAACGAAGAAAGAAAAAGATGATAGAAATACCAAATATAGATGACTGCATCTGCAGAGAGTTTGGTGTAATATTTAAGTCAACTTATTGTATCTTAAGCCACTCCCCATAGGTTTAAAGACTTTAAAAATTGTACAATACATCATAAAATAAGCACCTAGATTTGGTGACCAAGGTACATTTTTGGTGGCCCAAATGTAAACTTACGTAAAAACATTACAGAAAAGGCAATTTAACACAAATTAACACAGCCTTCCTGAACTGTAACACTTTGTTGTCCATTTTATACACAAATTGTGATGTAATACCTGAGGGTATTACTGCCGAAGAAAAACAAGCTTAACTTCTCAGCTAGTTGAGGAAAGTGGTGGCACACACTGCAGTACATTACATCATTAGATGTGTCGATTTGGCTTCCCTCCTGGGAAAGTCCATCTCGGGCACAACTGAGCACATCAGAAGTGGTAATGACCATGCATATCAGTGTGACATGGATTGACTCAGCACAGTCAAATGTGCTAATTGAAAAGCCCCATTAGTAAACCCATACTTCAATAGCCCCAACATATCGGTAGCTAGCCAGTGACAAGTACTGTTCACTATTGTTTACTGTTTAACTGAAAGGTGCATTGGAAAGTTTGTGGAACAGTAACTTTGTCGACATGATTATGTCGATTAAATGATTAGTAAATCAACAGAATCTTTTTGAAAATTGTATAATTCATTCATTTTTTAAGTTACTCGTCACATACAAATGCCAGACACTTGCTGGTTCCAACTTTTTTTTCACATTTTATATCATTGTAAATTAAGACTTAGATTAATACTCTTGAAGACATCATCTTCATTCTCCAGAAATTGGGACAGGTTATTTAATATTTTGCTATTTTCTGAGTTTTTGTTGTCCAGACACTTATTCAAGATAATATTAAAAGGTTAATCAAAATATTTAATATTCTCAGAATTATGCAGCCTTAGATGACTATGAATCTCATGGTGTATTTTCACTACTTTCGTTTGTTAATGCGTATTTGTCCATCTATTATATTTTAATTCACTACTTCATGAGCTGCAAAAAAGATGTAACATTTCTGATTACATTCTGAGCGTGTATAGAGTGACTACTTTTCTCACAGGCATTGGCACAGGCCTGTCAGCGCAGGTCTCAGATCTGCCCTCGTCACCCCAGAAAGAAGAATCCTATCCTGGGAAGGGGCTGGAAGGACAGAGCGGAGCAGTAAATCACTTCTGTCTTCTCTGCATTCACACGAGTGGCAAGCAGCTCTGAACTTGCACTACATAGAAAGAACCTGTGTGAGAGTGCAGGTTGACACTCCGCCCCCTCCTCTCCCCACCACCACCACGCACCCACCCACCCGCCCCCCATTCACATGAGCAGAGAGGATTGGGGTCAACCAGCAGAGCGACCTCGGATGAGAAACCCTCAAAAGAAGAAAGAGAGAAGACCCCTCCACCCCTCCTCTTCCACTCCTCTTACAAATCAGAGAGCATTACATCTCAAACGACATCCTTTCATCTCTCATGCAAAAGAGAGACAGACAACTTCATTTCACTCAGAAACATGAGCGCGGTGCTTTGTGAGGACACGGAGACTGTAATTAAAACACGACAAATAACACCATGTTCAATTAATGGGGATTTACAGTAGAAAATCCCTCTTTGCCAGTCATTCATCCATCCATCCATCCTGCCCTGCTCTTAATACCATCTCACCCTGGTCCTCATTTAAACAGCTGAATATCCCGCTTCCATCTGTTTGGTCTGGGCCGGGGACGAACGTTTAAAAAAGAGGATCTCGCCTTGGTTTGGCCGGGTAGCTGGTGCTGACACCTCTGCTGCTATTAACAAGCAGGTCAAGTCCAAAAACCCTATTTCACACACTCTCTTTTCGCTTTTCTCCTCTTTCGCCGGCACTGTTGAAAGGAGACAATGACATGAAGTACGAGGCAGCTCGTTTTCTTCTTTCTCCCTTTCTCTTGCTCTCACCCCATTTCTTCTCCAAAGCCCTTTGACATAAACAGAGTCCATCTCTCCAACTCTCTATAGACCGTCCAGCCTCCCAGGGAGCTTCCAAACAATGAATTCGCATTATTCTTGCACAACACTTTCTCTTTCTAGCGCTTCCCATTCATTATTTCACCCTCTCAGCTTTTCTCTCTCGTGCGTCCACCTAGATTTCTCCGTCTTCCTGTCTTTTTCCCGACTTCTTCCACTTTGTCATTGTTTTTAATCCCACCTTAATCTCTTTCTTGGCCCCGTCACTCCATCAGGCAGCCTTGAATGGCTCTTTCCTCATTTGTGCTTAAAGGGACAGTTCACCCCTAAATCAAAAAATCCACTTTTTCCCCTGGCCTGTAGTGCTATTTATCCATCCAGATTTCTTTGGTGTGAGCTGCAGAGTTTTGGAGATATCGGTCATACAGATGTCTGCCTTCTCTCCAGTATAATGGCACTAAATGGCACTCTGCTTGTGGTGCTCAAAGCACCACAATAATACATTTGAATAATTCAATACCAGCTTCTCTTTCCAAAAATCATGACCCAGTTACCCAAGATAATCCAGAGACCTTGTTGTGAGCAGTTTCATGTAGGAACTATTTTCATTCTAGCAGAAAAGACAGTAGATTCTATTGGGGCAAGAAAGTGGGTCCTACATAAACTACACTGTTTTTCTGTTTTTGTTTTTGTTTTTGTTTTGTTTTTTTCAAAATATTTTTGGTGCTTTGAGCACCACAAGCCGAGTGCCATTCAGCCCCATTATACTGGAGAGAAGGCAGACATCTCTATGGCCGATATTTCCAAAACTCTGCAACTCACACCGAGTTATTTAGATGGATAAATAGTACTACAGGCCAGGGGCAAAATATGAATTTTTGATTTTGGTGTGAATCATCCCTTTAATCCAAGCATTCTGGGTAGAGGCAAAGATGGCAAGCAGGGGTCAACTGCTTTAGTTGTTCTAAGCCTCACAGCAGTCCAACAGCACACAGACAAAGAGAAAGACATTGAGAGGAGGGAAGGGACCAGAGTTCCCTTTTGATGCACTTGTCATTTTGTCTCACTCGTTTTTCTAACAATGTTCCTTATCCATAGTCCATTTAACAAGCCGAGTGAACATCCAACCAACGACGGCCCTGAGGTCGCTCTAGAGGAAGAAGAAAAAAAAAACTAGGCAAAAGCCTGGGAGGAGTAAAAAATAGATCAAAGTGTCCGTCCCGGCCCATTCAGATGCAATCACGACCCAATCACATTGTGTTCTCCGAGCGCTTTTAAGAGAACGGGTCAGTGGTGTTTTATTGTGAGCGGGAGCTAGCCTAATGAAAGGGACAATGCGAAGATTAGCAGTGCCAGCCAGGCGGCTCAAACTTCACCCTGGCTTTAATTGCTGCAAACAAGAGGAGATGTAGAGGCAGGGCAAACAGAGGACAAAAGAGCAGAGCTAGCACCAGGAGGAGGTAAGAGGAGGTATGAAGGCTGGATGATAGATGGAGGTATGGCTTTTTATGGAGGTGTAGTGTGTCCATCTGGCTCAGGCTGGTGTGGGATGTGTCAAGGAATGCGTGTGGGCTGGTGGGCCAGAGGGTCCTGGTAGCTCATAAACCACGAATGAAAGCTAAAGGATCTTGTAATTACAGAGTCCATGTGGTTTAAGGGAAACATGTCTGTTGCCTTGAATGTGAAGAGTTCACACAAGTCAATTAAAGTCAATATCTGAAGGCCAAACATCAATGATAGTGTCAATTCTTTGGTTTTGATTTGGTTTTGTTCAGAATTAAAGTCAAGTCAGCACGGCCTGAGAGGTTTGGGAAATATTCTTAATTGTTTTAATTCTAAGACAGAGAACGTCAATATCGATTTTATTACTGTGCACACTACAATATAAATCATTTCATTAAGTTTTCTATCAAAAACCCTTCAACAGTTTGGAACGGCCTCATATCCTTTGCAATGCCAATGAATTCAGTGACAGAAAAACTCACGTTGCATGTTGCAACATTTAAGAGACTGTTGCTAACTTTGATTGATGCTCAACAGTATTTACTCTGAGTTTTTCAAAGTGTGGCAATCAAACACTGTTCCAATGATGATTAAAGTTTTAAACGGTAATACTAACCATTGAGAATTTTCATTTATCATGAAACTGATAATGGTTTCACCCTTAATTACAACATGTTTAGCTCTAGAGCCCACAAATGAACAGAAATGCAACTTTAAGTTGACCCGTTTGCTCGCTATTTCTATTTAATATTTGGTTAGTGTGGTTAGCTAGTGTGTTAGAGTTGTCGGTAAGCTTTTTATTACTTTGGAAGGCTTGCTATTTCCCCAACGCTTCCCGCCTTTAAGCTAGGCTAATCCCATTTAGCACTACTACAGCAGGTTAGCTTCAATTTTTGTTCCCTTTACACAAACCTTAGGAGAAAAGTCTAAACATTTGTTACCTGTCATACAGCAGCAGGCTTGAAGGAATTTCCTTGACCACACAAATGTCTTGTGTCTGCTCAGAGAAATAATGTTTGCTCTGGGCTAAAACAAAGTTTAAATCCTACCTGCAGCAGTGCAGCCTGGGGAAATATTGGATTTAAATGTTAGTTTTGTCCCGGGCAAACATTTTATCATTCCAGGCAGAAGACAGACATGTGAGATCACAGGAATATCTTTGAGGACATTAACTGCTTCTGGATAACAGGTAAAAAATTATGTTTCGACTGCACCTGCAGTTACTAATGGGGCTAAAGGGCTAGATTATATGTTCCAGGTCCACCACTGCATGGAGGTCCATGTGATGTATACTCCATCTTTAGAAGGTGTAAGTGTAGACTCTCTACGGACAGCCATGTACTTCCAATTTGTTGTGACCACACGGACTGCAAAAAGTTACGGAATACGCCAGTGCATGTGTGGAACACATAGTGATCTGTGTAGGTCTCCACATGGGAGTATAATCTACACTCCAAGCTAGACAAAACCCGTCCTGACTCCAGCTCCATAATTAACCCACAGACCTGAAATTGACATTGAGATTCTCTTCTCACTCTCAGACAGGATGCAATTAAGAAAATTTCCCAAAATGTTGACCTGTTTTTTCTAATATTCACTTTAAAAAAAACAGCGGGTGTGGTGACTGAGGAAAAGTGGAAATAGCAGAGACCAAAACTTAACTTAGATACACAAACAAAGCCAATGACATGGAAAATGTGATGAAGACACGTTTCCACAAGGCAACGCAACCAGTCCTCCACTTGCAGGCAATCATGCAATTAGTGCTGGTGTGAACAGCTGGACTTGTGGATGCCCTGCCTGCCACAAGCTAACAAATCAGTTCCCTACAGGCACTGATTTTAAAGCCAGTACACATGACAAATACAAACAGAGAGTCGATCCAGCCTTCCTACGACCGTCCTCTCTGATCAGTACGCTGGGTGTGTTTGTCATGTGTGCTGGCGCTACAATAAACAGTGAAACTGAATTATGGCTTTTCTTCGTGTGCTGCAGTGTCAGCACTGTAACATTTCTCTCTTCTCCTGCTCTCCTCCTTTTATCCTTTCATTCTCTTCTTTCCGCTCCTCCCAGTGTTCAAAGAAGCGCCTGACAAAGCACTAGAAACCGATGCTTAGACTCATGGGCAATGATGTCATGTTACAGTTCACCTACAGTATTAGCGAGGTCTGTGTTGCGCAGACAATGATGCATCAAAACAATTGGGTCATTAGAGGACAGAGGGCTTCTTGGGCATAAAGGCGTAACGCTTGAGGTAGGGGTGGAGTACAAAATCAGCTGGGTGAGAGCCTTTTATTTTCAAAATGTCCTTGAAACTTTTTAGAAAATGGAAAACAGTCATATTAGCATGTTTGAGATCATCTAACCTGGTTTTGAAATGTCCAATCAACCCAAGGGATGGTAAATCATCTCAACCATGCAGAAACCATGAAATCCACTTAAGGACACAACCATGTTATCAAATTAAAGAGTTTTTTCACATAGCGAGACCTTACAATGCCTCAAGAACCGAGAAGTTACTGGCAGACACTTACGAGTCCGGAGCACGTCGATATGGCTGCCGAGGAGGCCGACAGGTTGCGGATAAATCCCTGATACAGGCAGTTGTGAAACCCTGCGTCGCCCATCACCGTGGCGATGCCGTCCGAGCCGAGGGCCTGCACGGTAAACCCCGGGCCAACCACCGAGGACGGATGCAGTTCCAGGTGCATGTCCTGCCCAAAGGCCGAGAGCCGGTAGTGCAGAGAAGATGAGAGGGACCTCCTGCTGCGATGACTTTGCCTGGTCACATCGTGCGTTAAGTATCCTCCGTCAGAGTCCACCTCCACCGGGGTGACAAACACGTAGCCTGAGGAGGAGAGGAAGGTGTCAGCATCAAATATTCAGATACTTGTGCTCCAGTGAATACTTTGTCATTGATTTCAGTTCTTTGGCATACACAATTTCTAACATCCTCCTTTACCCTCCTGCTTCAGTCACTAATTTCCAACATTTTCCAGAATATATTTGGCCAAGAAAGAGTGCAAATATTTGCATTTAGCTCTTGCTTATAAATGTCCATAGAGACAGTGACAATGACACCATAATAAAAGTGATGAAACGGGGTTTTTGCAGGTTTCAACAAGTTAAATCACATCACAAGTACATGCACAGTTTGCATTAGTGGTTATTAGCTCAATGCTGATTTCATTTCATAGTTGTTACGGCATGATTGATACATTTTTCCCCAAAAACACATTCAAAAGTGAAAGTTAATTCAACTTTATAAAAGCAACGTTTACTCTCTGGTCCAATTTTAAGCCTGTCAAGGTTCAACATTAATTTTTTTTTTTTCACTTGTGGTTCTGACATCTACTTGTCCAAAGTCAATATTTACTAGCCCCTGTACACATTTTTTTTATAAGCTGCTATTAAATAATGGCAGTAATGACAATTGTCCATCCCAGTTTCTCAAAGTCCAAGGTGATGTCTTTAAATGTCTTGTTTTGTCAGTCTAAAACATAAAGATATTCACTTTGTTGTGATAATAAATGAAGATGAAGCAGCAAATCTATATTTGCAAAAACTATTTCAACTACATCAAATAGTTTATTAGTTTCATTTTTTTTTACCACTCGTGCAGTTGGGGAAGAGAGTTGGCAGACTCATTTGCCCGACATAGCTTTTAACTTGCCCATCCTTATTGCTGAACCCTGTTTGTGACATGAGTAAATTGCTCATTTCAGGCAGACAAAAACAAACTCTGACTAACTATATCATAAATGTGATCAAAATAGCTCAGCATTGTGTCATATGCAGCCAGTTATACCAAGAAATGCACTCCAGACATATCCCCAGCATCTGAACAGATAACTTTCACAACTGCCAGTAAGAAACAAAACCTCTGCCGCTGAGATGACAAGCTTGTGTTTGAGAGTTAAAGGTTCAGCGCTCAGCTGCTGCTCAGAGCACAGCGCTTCATATGGATCACAGATGGCTTTTAACAGAAGCCATAATGCCAACATCATACTTCCATGCATGTCAGATATGGGTCAATACTTCAGACCCAGGGGTTGTAAATATTATGATGTTCTGATTTCATGCAGTTGTCATGGTGTTCCAGGCACATAAAATGCTGAAATAATTTATTTGCTAACCATTTCAATACAACGAGAGACTCCATAGTAAAAGCAGAACAACTCCAAGTTTTCTCATTGTTTCCTCAGCCTTGTTAAAGGATCTGACTTTATGTTTGGCACCCAAACTCTTCAATAATGGGACTGCTGGGAGAATCAGGATGCTTTCTTCCCAAAAAAAAAAAAAAAAAAAATCCACCTCATCTTAACTTGTTTCCTCATTTTGTGCAGGTCAAACCAGCCAAGAGGGAATCCCAGAGTGTGCACTGCACTCAGTGGTCATGCCTGCATAGCTGTTGCAGCAGTGCAAGCACTTTACAAAGATCTAAGCAGGAGTTTCTAACATTTTTGCCAAAAAGGCAATAGTAAAATTGTAATAATCTCAACTGTTTCATTCAAGAGCATCTTCTGGGAACCACTGGTCCAATAACTGGACCCACATGAAGCCATATATCTCACTTTTATTCACTTTCTCTCTGCAAACATGGATTGAAGCCAGCTGGAAGGAACATCCATAGATGTCAAAAGACAAGCACTCACCGTGATTTAATCCGTGGCTGTCGCTGGAAGAATAGCTGGCCGACACGGTGTGGGAGGTGTGTGAGCAGTAAATGTGCAGCGTCTGCAGAAAAAAAAAATCATAAATGGGCAGGTAGCAACAGGTTGCAAGCACTGATAGAAGCCAAAAGTTGATAAATGGAGCTCCTCTGCAGAAACATGAGTTGCACTTGAGTTTAATTTGGGGTGACAATCACTTGTCTGTACTTTTCACCGCAATTAATGATCACATCAGCGTAGAAGGCAGCTAGTTTGACATAAATCATGCCGAAAAGTGACAAGTGTTTGTTTGTTTTGGTGCATGTGTTGGATTGATACATTTTGAATAAAGTGCCACATGCCTTGATGATATTCCAGGATAAGAGGGTGGACAGGAGCTTGAGTGAGGTGCAGCCGACCAGCGGGATGGGTAAAGTCCATATCAGAAGAAAAAGGCAATCCATGGTGATGGCAGCGCGCTGACACCTCCCCCGTTACCTCCTAAAAGAGCGCAAAAGTACTAATAACCTGCGATACCGCATAATGCAATCTGCACGCATTGTTTAGTGCTTCTGGTCCCGTTCAGGTGAAGTCTGCAGGTTGCAACGGCCGGTGGTGCGCACAGACGCAGCGCGCACTCATGAGTGTGTGTGTGTGTGTGTGTGTGTGTGAGTGAGTGAGTGAGTGAGTGTGTGTGTGTGAGGAGGAGCAGCAGGCAGGTAGCGGTGTCGGGGAGCACCGGGCGGGAGGAGCGCTGACTGAGCACTCTGCCCGGCTCTGTGAGAGTCGGCCCTCAGGATGGAGCACAAGTCAGCGGCCAGCAGCCAATCAGCGCGCAGCATCATTTACCACGCGCAGATAAAAGAGAAGAAAAGAGATTCTCCTCCTGGCAGCAGCAGGACTACCGCTGCCTTCAGGAGCCGCTCGTAAATTTCTAATTTGAAAGTTCCCCGAGCGGAGTGATGACTTACTGCTTTTAA
>JAJHUR010079616.1:0-21897 GCA_027495735.1 Lutjanus campechanus | reverse complement strand
CAACCGAAACGAAGCCAAGTAACGTTACATGGCTTATCTGAAGTTTGATAAAGCGGCTCTAAAACAGCCCAACACTGCACACTAACTAGCTGTTAGCTAGCAGGCTAGCTAGCTAGCTACGCCCTTACGCAGTCCCCAAAGAGATTAGGCAGAAACTTTTCCCAGTCACAGCAGGACTAAACTTCCAAAAAGAGAGACGAGGAGCGAGGTAAGCTCGTCTTTCTGCCTGCATATTTTCACTAACACTGTTGAAATGTCTCCGAGCAAAGCAGACAGAGGCCACGAAACGTTTGTTGTCGTTATATTTGAGTTGTAAGACAGTGTTACCTGAGTAAGAGACAGAGTGGCAGCCATAGTGTTTCTGTTTCCCACTGCTTTCATGCTGCGCTGCTGCCAGACACAGACAGAGGCCGCTCAAAAACCTGGCACTGGACCACCTCCGCAAACACACAGGAATCAAGTCCAGCCATGCAATCTATCATCTGTCATCAGCCAAAACAAAACATATGCATGAAAAAAATAACATAAACTCATAACGTACAGATGGAAGACGTTCTGCAACTAATGATTATTTTCCATAGTCACTTAATTGGTCGATTATTTTCTTAATCGATTAATAATTCTTTGTTTTAAAATGTCAGAAAATGGTGTCTTTCAGTGTTTCCCAAAGTCTAAGATAACGTCCTCAACTATCTTGTTTTACTCACAATTCAAAGATATTCAGTTTACTGTCATATAGGAGTAAAGAACCCAACAAATATTCACTTTTAAGAAGCTGAAATCAGAGAATTTTGACTTTTTTCCTTCCAAAATTGCTCAAACCGATTAATCAATTATCAACATAGTTGGCTATTAATTATAATAAATATATTTGATTGATTGATTAATTCTTGCAGCTTTACTTTTTTCATTTATTCAAATAACAGAAGCAATAAAACAACAGGGCCTGAGCAAAGATTTTAGAAATACTGAGGTCCCCCTAGTTTTCTTTATGATGAACACTTGCTGTGATTGGCTGTGATCAAAACCATTTAAGTAGACTCTTTTTCTCCAGATCTGGGTACCAAAAGGATTAAATGTGGATAATGTCTGACTGGAGAAGTTTCGCTACTATTTGGTACTGGGTTATTTCAGTCAGTACCTTAAAGGTGTTGCATACTGATACCCAGCCCTACAAACAGGCAAATGAAAACCAAGACATATGCACAAAAAACACCCAAAAATTATGCAGCAGATACAAGTTTGGCGGTTTACGTTGGTGAGCAGTGAGAGTAATTATAGAATAATTTAGACTGAAGATTTAGAGAAACAGGAACCCCTTTGATTGAATGTTGCTATTGATAATATATTAAACATCTAACATACTCTAAGTAGTTTTTGTGGGTGTAGTTCAGCTATTTTACACAAGTTCTGCACAAATACCACCATAATACCGTATACCCTGGTAAAATATAGTATTTGTGGAACTCAAATTTTTGTGGCTGCATCCATTTTTAATATAAGGTGCAATATATATGTCTGATTTTGAAGTTCTGTCTATCTATTTAAGTTGTCACATTGAAGAAGAATTTCCCAGTTTGGGATCAATAAAGTACTATCTATCTATCTATCTATCTATCTATCTATCTATCTATCTATCTATCTATCTATCTATCTATCTATCTAACTATGACCTTATTGTCATCAATGAAACCAATGACCTTGAAAACAATGTAAAAAATACGCTATTGCAAGTATCATAATGTTTACAACAAAAATACTATATTATTAGGAGTACTATTAGGTAGAGATCATTTTGACTACTGTATATTTTGTATACAGTTTTCTTAGATCATGTTGTGTATATGAAATATGAATCTGCAAACTATTAACTATAGCTGTCAGACAAGTATTAATTAGCAAAAAAAAAGAAGAAGAAGAAAATACACGTACAAATGATACAAATGCCCTACAGGTTTGTGCTATCCATGTAAAATAAAAAGTCACTAAATATAACAAAAAACAAACTGAGGAAGACTTCTGCTCATTTTCTTCTGGTTGTTTTTATTGGACAGAGCACCTGTCTTTGTTTTTTACACAGCAACATGAAAATCTTCCCACTTCAGTTACTACCATTAGTACAAAATGTGTCTTTTACAAAAGGATCATCTCTCGGACTGTTTGTTGGGGACAGTGTGTTGGGTTACAGCAGTGCAGAGATATTAGCATCAGAAATGAGGAGACTGGTTGTGCGAGTACACCAACTACGAGTAAACTTAAAGTGAACGCTGCGTACCAAATGAACGGAAGCTTTTCTGCTACTGGAGTGCTCCTAATGTACATCTGAGTTTGAGCACAGGTTATTTAGACACACAAAGACTACAGTATGTGCATTGAAGTGAAAAAGTGTTAACTATACAGTACAAAACTATGCAAGGGATTTCATCTTAAAGCACCCCGTATTACCAT
The DNA here is from genome assembly GCA_027495735.1 of Lutjanus campechanus. Taxonomy (NCBI): domain Eukaryota; kingdom Metazoa; phylum Chordata; class Actinopteri; order Lutjaniformes; family Lutjanidae; genus Lutjanus; species Lutjanus campechanus. The sequence continues at coordinate 19,449 of JAJHUR010079616.1, read as the reverse complement.
CCTATAGACGACTGCTTCTTTTTGAACGTCAGTCCTGATGCACTCTTGTCCCTATGCTATTAACCCTTGTTTAAATCAGAGAGGTTTAAATAAGAGCAGGTGAGACGACCTGTGTAATGGTGTCTAACCCTGTCGAATCCTTTGAGAGTAACATCATTTTTAAAGGGGGATCTTGAGACAGAGTGACATAACTGACTGTAAAATAAAAAATAAAAATAAAACCAAAAAAGTGACACAGATTAATAACACAAACAAAACACATGAGGTAAACAAAACATTTTCATGGTTTCATCCACAAACCAAATATAGCTTTTTTTTCATGTAACCACAACATTATACTTCATAAAAACCCAGATTTCTGCAGAACACAAATGACAATTTATAGATTTCTGTTGGGTACAAACTGCAAAAACAATTTAGTTTGATCTTGACATTCATTATGACATCTTCTTTTTTCTATCACTATTCCTCCTTTAATAATAATAATCATAATAATAATAATAACAATAATAATAGTAGTAGTAGTAGCACATGGAAACAGGAAACAGAACAATAATTGCCCTTTTTTCTCCACCTCCCTTGCTTTGTAAACAAACAAAGAAATGAAAAACCCCATCCCACCCAGCCCCACCCCAGGGTGTCAGTCATGAGGGTCTCTCATCTCAGTCTCCAGCCTCGTTCCATTGGCTCATTGACACACAGACAGTCTCTAGTTTATTTTGTGAACAGTTTATAACTCATCCTTGAGTTTAGAGTCTGTGCCTTCATCATCCTCTTCTTCCTCCTCCTGCTCCTCCTCTCCCTCCTCCTCTTCTTCATCTTCCTCCTCCTCCTCCCCGTCCTTCTCCTCTTCCTCCTCGTCCTCTTCCTTCGCCTCTTCTCTCCTCTGCTTGTCCTCTTCCTCACGTTTCTTCCTCTCCTCCTCCTCTTGGCTTTCCTTCATTTTCTTCTCTGCATCCTGGAGAGAAGGCACATGAACACAACTAATTAAAAAGTGATAAATGCATTGTTCCATATAAATACACCCTAAAATACAAGCTTGACACTAGGGGTGCAACAATACATGGATCCATCGTTTAATGATCCAATATGATCATTGCAAAGTGAAATGATCAATCTATATCGTCATCTTTAAGATAATGCCTTTATTTTAAAATTCCCATGGCATGTCTCTGTCACAAATGTCTGGAGGACATCTGTCATAAAAATGTCCAATAATTTAAATGTAACTGAATGTGTTAAACGAACATATGATATCCGATATTGATTGCAGGCTTCTGAATTGAATCAAATCAAAATCGTATTATGGCAGACTTTGTGTTATCAGTAAATATTATATTGTTGTCCAGAGATTTAATATAATATTGCATTGTGATGTAACTAGTGATTTACATCCCTGCAGGATACATGACAGAGTGGCCACACACTTTAAAAAGTATCAAGTAGTCTTTAATTCTGTTTGGGAAGGTTTTAAATATGCTTTTATTTAGTGTTTAAAATGTAAAATGAGATATGAAAATCGGTAAAGATCAAAGTTTTTGGCTGACCTTAGTTTTACCCCAGGTGTCGTTGCCTACTTCCTCTGCCAGGTTTGGGTCGTTGGTGATCAGGAAGTTATCGAAGATTGTACCAGACTTGACCTACATCAGAAAGAAATCCACAGTTAAACATATTTTACTATCAGTTACTTCATGCAAACAAATCCAATATAAGAAAAGACATATTTTTAAGAACAGGTTTCCTCTATCCCCAAAGCATCTCAACTCACTTATTATTTGAAATAGAAAAGAAACAAGTTTGCACTGACTTACTAACGGAACTAGAAATACAGTAAAAAATAAATCTTTGCAGTGGCTCTACCTGAAAATATAATAAACAAGCATTAACACACTGCACAAATAAAATATTTTTATTCTGGGATTTAAAGTGTAAGTCAAACACAGGAGCACATTCAGTGAGAGACTGATTCCTCCAAAATGTTCAACAGAGCGCTACAGGAGGTCAATCCCACCTGTGGCCATCAAGCTCTACAACTCTCCCCTTGGTGTCTGTCACTTCAAGTAAATAGACTGATTTGGACTCATCTTAACAGTGCTACACCTTACTCTTTAGTTATATGTACAGTATATATATGTACCACTGCTGTATATATTTGTACATATTGCTATATATAATATGCTGTACGTATTTTTAAATTTTTATTATTTTATTTTTATTTCTTACATTTTTATCTCTACAAAATATTTCTATCGTAATTTCTATATTTATATTTCTATATGTTATATATATACTTTTACTTATATTATAGTCTTTCTTAAATGGATGCAACTGTAACACCAACAGTTTCCCCCTGGGGATCATTAAAGTATTTCTGATTCTGAAACACTAGTTTGTCAGCCTATATTAATCAGTCAGTAGGACAATCAGCGACACGTTCATCTTACCTGCCACAAGTCGAGACCAATCACGCCGATGCTGTTGTATTTATAGATCTCAGAATCGGCTGTGTACTCTGGGTTGTCAATCTCAGGATGGATCCACTTGCCCTTGTAGGCAGGATTGTCGATCTCTCTGGGCTTCCACTCACCCTGTTGACAGCAAACAGACACAGAAAGCCAGACAGTGTGGTTAATGTCAAAGCCTCTGACTCAAAGGAACGTGTCAAAGTTCACAAAATGCTTCAGAAATAGGGACATGAAAAAAAAGAAAAAAAGAAAAGCACTCCTCTCCTTGTATTTCATGATGACAAAATATTTTTAACAGAATAACAATTCAAACTTTACTCGTGTTGAAACAAGCCAAACCCACTCCCTTATTCACTCATTTATCAATGACAAATGTAGTCTTGATTAACTGTAATTTTCATATCTACTGGATAGAAAATACATTTTTTGTTCCTATGTGGGAGTATTTGAGGTCACAATATGTATATACATTGTACATACATACAGCATATATACAGTATATACATTTTATATTGAGAGATTCGACACTGAAATAAAATGACCCTAAGACAGCAGCCGTTCCCAAACTGAAGAATGCTACAATGTACGTATTGAAATCTTAAAATCTTCATGCAGCCAACCTAAACCTTTAATCACAACACATGTTAAACTGGGTCAGATAAATGAACAATTAGTAATTTAAATCCCTTGGCTTTGTTTTATTATATTACTACTTTAAAATTAATCATACATTTTTTCTGGAAATTTCAAACTTACAAAATTTAAACTTAAAAATTATATTTCTTTATTTTAATGACCTTTCACAGCCCACCTGTAGTACTTTCAAAGTCCACCAGGGGGCCACAGCCCACATACTGATGTATAGAGTATTAGTAGTCCGGTCACGATAATAACATCATCAACTTCTTGTGCAATAAATGAACAACCTAAATAATTTTTGCAGAACTCAATATTGCCTGTTGTGTTTACATGCATGTTTTTTTTTTTAACATTGGCAGAGTACTCTCAGAGAGTCCCTAATTTAGCCTAAAAACTTCCAGCATGGAGTCCTAGCTTAGGAGTGCTTTAGGGACAGAAACCTTTACCTCTGAGGAGGTGTGGTTGACCTTGTTGTCATGTATAACTCATGCTTTTAAAGTATGTGACTGATTTATCAAAAAATAAAAATAAAATCTCTTATTGATGATGGACATGGTTTTTCAAGCGTAGTTTTTGTTAACAGAGTCCAAGAGTCTGTTTCACTTATTGTTTTGGTTGTGTGGTTTTATTTTATTTGTTTTATTTACTCAGGATATTTTAATATTTTTTTCACATTCAGGTTGACTATCCTTAAGAATTAAAAGTCTGTTGCGCTTTGAAAGGATGCACTTCCATTATTTATTATTTTGTTATCATATTATCATTATATCAGTGGCATAAAATGGTCTTAAAATAACAATACAGAGTAATTTTGGACATAGCAATTGTCTAACACTATATATTAAGCACTATAATTTTGCTGTTTACCTTGTAATCAGGGTTGGCAACCATAGGAGGCTCCCACTCTCCGTCCATCTCATCATCCCAGTCATCAGGCTTCTTGGCATCAGGATCTGGGATGTTCTCAGGCTTGTCCCAGTCCTGACAAAGAGATACAGCAAAAGATAAATGTGTAGAAGTTGGAAAAAATGGGCCTAAAAGGATAATTAAAAATGCAGACAAACAGGGAGGCTCAAGCAGACTGACCTCTGGTTTCTTATCATCAGGGTCAGGAATCTTCTCCCTGTCATCCCAGTCCTCTGGCTTTTTGGCGTCAGGGTCCTTAATTTTTTTGGGAGGGAGGAAGTCCCAGTCATCCTCCAGATTGCCAGACTCGACCTTCTTATTGTCGATTCTGACCTCGTAAGTGTTGTCGGGGTTGACAATCAGTGTGTACAAGTGGGTGTACTCATCATCCTGCAAGGTATAAAAGAAACGTCAGCAGCTATTCTGATTGTGTTTTATTCGTGTGTTATTTACATTTAATGTGTTTTTAATTCAAAACACTTTCATCGTCTCCTTGCTGGTTTGTTTTCTACTTAGGACAACAGCAGTATCCTAAATGCTAATGAACTGCAACAAACTTTTGGACCAATTTCTTATGCAACGTGAATTACAAAAAGCTCAGAATAAGCAAAAACTTCTGCCTTCTCCCATGTAAATATGAAAAAAAGAACCATTTATTGATGTCTCACCTTGCACCTGATGTCCTTGTTGATCAGGTGGTTCTTGCCTTTGTAGTTGAAGATGACGTGAACCTTCTTTGTACCAGGGCCACAAATATCAGGACCTGCAGGTGCAAACAAATAAAAATGTGGAATCCAATCCTTAAGTTAAGCATAGAAATTCAGTACACCATAGAGATTGCATAAATACAGACCTGAGGTATCAAATATTTGTTTTAGATGTGGTATAGAGGAGGACTTGTTTTTGCATTGAACCCAGTCGTGCAAAGCTTCATACCCTCTATCACGACTTCAGTGACATTATGACAAAACTTACAGGATTCATTTTCCCATTAGATCTGCCAAGTTGCTTACTGGGTAATCCTACAACCACTAGGGCATATTTTAGAAATGGTCAAAACGGTTTTTAGGGAATAGATTTGTGCATTACCAGGCAAAAGCACAGCAATGACATGTAAGTCTGATTCCCATCTCTTCATGGCTAGATTGGTTTTTGGAACTGAATATCTGCATTCCACTTGAAAGGTGATCACTTACTCTCTGAACTGAATACCTTTCTGAAGACTTGGCAACCCTATTTGACCTATTTGGACACCAATATTATTTCAAAAAATATATATTCTAATATAATAATATTCCATAAAAAGGGATAAGGAATATAATTTAAATGAACAACAACAAAAAACATTCAATGCACTTTGCCAGACAAAATCTGATAATTTTTTAGGAAGACAGGTGTATTCGACAAAATTAGGAGCTGTCAAAAAACTAAACTGGGACTGGGATCTTACAGATGACTCGTACTATTATCACTGAAGAATAGACATGAGAGACAGAGTCTATAAACTGTCCACGCTGACTCACCAAACATGATGTTGTAGACAGAGTCTCCGTGCATGTCCTCCTGGTTGAGGTCGGAGGGGAACAGTTTAATGTAGCCTCCACCACAGTCGATGCTCTGCTCATGCTTCACGGTGAACTGGATGACCAGAGTCTTGCCCTGGTTGCTGAAGTCATCAAAACGGGAGGACAAGGCGTAGAAGCGGGCGTCCTGGCTCGTCTGCAGACCTGTGGCAAAATATAGAAAATGTTACTGCCACGTATCTGTGCTAAAGGAAGAGCGGGCATTGAGTATAACTCATCCATGTTGTTTCTGTAAAACGGTACAGGTTAGTTTAAATGTGTGAAGTTTCTTCTCAAGTTGTACAGCAGAGAGAAGGCCTGTTGTTATGATGTCAAGTAGAGGCAAATACTGGAGCTCCTCCACAAACAGTAAATCATGGAACAACTCTAACAACACCCAGGGTGATTTTACTGAGTATGGGCACATTTTCAGACTCACAGCTTGAGGCCCTTCATTCAGATTAATCTCATTTATATCTCAAACAATAATGACATGAGCTCACAGACTCAGTCACAACTTCAGTGTCATCTGAACTCCAGCACAACTTAAAATAGTGTCATTCACTTCTAGTTCTTATCTGTGGGTCAGTGAGAAAGTGTTGCATGTGTAGGTTTTGACTTTATTTCTAAGCCTGCTTTATTAACATCATGTAACTTCTGTTAAAGGAAATATTCTGCACTTTTTAATGTGGATGTCCTGTCAGTGTTGATGGTAAATGTAGTCAACTGAAGAAATTTCTCAGTGTTATATTGACAGAGAAAGCTGAGTTCCCCTGCTACAAAATCTTATGTTCTTCCTGTATCCTGTATCACTGCCAGAGTTGTGTAGTTGATGTGAAAGAAGAACTACAGACTATTTCAGCTTGGATTTCTAGTCTCCGCCTCTGTGCAGCCAGGGGGCGTGCTAGATTAATATTTTTGTCACCTCACGACGACAATTCTTCCCATCGTACAGCAAGCAAACAATCTTGAGTGGATGGATGGAGTGTGAAAAATTTTCCAGATATAGTGCAAGCTATGTAGCAGGAGTGCTACTTGTGATTTTTTTCTCTCTCTCTAAGTGTTATTTATCCAGAACTAACGTAATTTTATTAAGTCAGCCTTGCTTCAATACATTTGGGGGACAATTTACTTGCTTGTAACTCCCAACAGCTCCCCGTTTTCCTTTCAATCTCGCTCTTTCTGATATCCTTATAAAAAAGGGTGCTGTGGATTATATAAAATCCAAAAACCAGTCACTTAAGGGGTTTACAAAGCTTTAAGGGGGTCACAAGGCCTTTTTCATTTTAAGGGGTGTAAGGACATTTAAAAAAGACAAAATACAGTCGGTCTGTGTCTCAGCATTTCATTAGTTTCTGGGAAAAAAAACTATCACTTTCCTGCAGTTATTGTTTTCCTTTTAGGGTTAATAGTGTAGTTAATCAGTTGCTCTGTCCTGTGGAATATCATTAAAATGTGTCACTTAGTCAGGGGTCGTCAATTTACTCAGTGATAGAAAAGGATTTCTCAAGGACAAATGTTGTAAACAACTGCTTTAAGCAATAAATCTCACCTCAGTATTGTGCTACTAGTAAATGTCACTTGAACAACTATAGAATTAAGAGAAATGGTCCTTTAATCCTAAAGGACATAATCAAAACTTAAATAAATCCCAAGCAAGCACCACATCATAGTGAAGTCTCAGTCAAGTGTCACAGTAAACCTCCTTAAAACACACCGCAGACAGAGAGGACACACACCCATATTCTCATAAACACAGCAAACACCCAAAACAAGGAGGGACTTACTCACTGATCCACAGTGTGTGGGTGGATCCAGTTTAACCTTTCCACTCACCTTTGTCTTTCTCTGCATCTCCATAGAACTTCCCTGCAGTCAGGACAAACACGCCGTAGTCGGACTTGTGCTTGGATTCCACCCAGCGACTCTTCCAGGCATCTGCACAAACAAGTGTAGGTTCAGCTGCACAGCAGTCACTCACAGGCTGCTATAATCCACCTCTGATGATGCATCAGTGCAGGTGCACTGGGACTGTGTTATGCTGCAGGGGCATGCTTTATACAGTCTTCACTATCTTACATGGTGTTTGTTATGAAAGAACAAGACACTCAGAGGTAAAGAAAGGTAACAGTGACTGAACAAGGGAAAGATGTGATGTGCACCAGGGGGGATGGGGAGGAGACAGACAGGGTTTGATGATAGTTGGGGATGTGGGGGGTGGAAAGGATGTGAGGGGAGAAGAGGGTCAAAAGATGAATGGTGCCCATGTTGACTATATTCATCTCAAGCTGAGCAGCAAGCAGACAATTCAACATTAAAAAATGGAGGTAAAATTTCAAGATGTCATGTAAAAAAAATCAAAAAAAAAAAATCATTCCAACCACCAAAAATAAGAACAGTGGCCGGTTTTACCACGCATGCACTGATTCAATACTGTAACATCTAATATATGTACAGTTTCAACAAATCACAACATGACACCGTTACATAATGAAGGATTTCTGTGTAAAGGACCTCACCCCCGTCCTCAAATTGCTCCCGCAGATACACAGTGGACTCGGCCAGTACAGATGCGGCCGACACGGCCATCAAAAGCAGCGACAGGGCTGTCATGGTGACGAGCTGAAGCACCCTGCCAAATAAAAAACTAACGGACTAATCACCAATAATTACAAATAAATCCAAATAATCTATCTGCAGCGTGCAGGAGGCGTTGTTTGTCGGTCCAGTCTCTCATACAGTAAGGTTACAGTGGGAAAAACGCTGAGACGGTACCGCTGCTCTCCTCTCGGCTCGGAACAGATGTCTGAATCTGATTGGACGGCGTCTCAGCTCCTCAATAAGGAAGCGTTGCCCCTCTCGACCAATCGGAGGAGAGGAAATCTGAGCGAATAGTCTATGTAGCCAATGAGAGCAGACCACGCGTTTGCTTGATACACGCCCAAGGAAGGCTGATGCGCTGAAGGGTGAATCATATGTATGGGGGAGAAATCACAGTAAGCACGGCTAAATCAAAGTTAAAATCAGTAATCTCAGTTTTTTCAAATGTATTTGACCAAACTAAATGGAATAATTCGATATATGAAAAATATTTTTTTTTATTTGTAAAGATTCTCTCCCATTTTTTAATTTTTTTCCACCAAAAACAATGTAATAAAGTATCAATGAATTCTTAAAACCAATCCTTTCTACTTCTTTCCAAATGAAAATCCAGAATCTATGACATAATACTGTGTAAAGTTGAAACCAATGATTTTTGGGGGGGGATTTTGGCTAGACTTCTTTTTTCTATTTCCACTCAGATTACTGCATTAAATAAAAACAACTCTTGTTGGTTTACTGTGGATGTTTATTTTCTTAAAACCATTTCTGACATTGCTTCTCACGTTCTTCTTGTGATGTGACCTGAGTACAAAATCACTAAAGCAGACCAACTCAGACCAGTGTGACAGTATGTAAAAGGGAATGCACAAATGATGGTGATACAGCAATGAATAAAAATATATTTGTTAACTATGCCCTAAATTAACAGCAGAATATTATGCAATGATGACGATGATACATTTATCAGGTCCCTTTGAATCAATCAATTTACTGACAATAAAAAACAAGTTATTAAAAGTACCTTCATTAAACATATTTACAATAAAAAGCTGGCCGTCAAATAGATTCACTGCTTTTGATACGTTTTCCAGTAACGATTTCAAGTAACATTTGCATCACAGCACCCTGTACATTAGCTGTTACACACTCCATACTCCTGTTCACACACCCACAGTGCCATTTAACATTATATGTAAGCTGTTAGGCTTACAGTACCACCAAAGGTGCATTCAAACAACTCCACAAAAAATAATCTGGCACAATAAGATGCTCAAATATGGCACAAATAAATAACCAGTGCTAACATAAGCACAATGTCTGACATGCAAATACTAACACATGAAGTATGTTTGACCTTATCTAAACATAAAAAAGTGCAACTCAGGTTTTGGCCAAGGTGAACAGACATAAATAGTGTGACAAAAATATATTCTTTTATAACAGTGATACTCAACTTGTGCCTCGTTGGTCAATTCTGGGCTCCGATAGGATGCCAGGTGGCCCTCCAACGATTTTCTTATTTACAATGAAAATAAATTGATTAACACCATCATTAAGGACAGACAGATATGCCAGGGTTGTATGTCAGTATTTATGAGGCTGTTCGCAACAGAGAAGGCTGATCTTTGTGTGAAACCCTTTCAGACTAGACTAGAGCTGCAACGATTAATCAATTAGTTGTCAACTATTAAATTAAATGCAAACTACGTTGATAATTGACTAATCTGTCTGAGTAATTTTTCAAGAAAAAACAATCTTTCATTCTTTGCCTCTTAAATGTGAATATTTTCTAGTTTCTTTAGTCCTCTATGACAGTAAAAGGAACATCTTTAGGTTGTTGGCAAAACAAGACATCTGAGGGCTTTGGGAAACAGTGACCAACATTTTTCACCATTTACTGGCATTTTATGGACCAAACAACTGATCGCTTAGGTAAGAAAATGATCGACAAATTAATTGGCAGTGAAAATAATTGTTAGTTGCAGCCGTAAATCAAATGGTGAGGGATGCAGAAGAAGACAACAATTAGCAGAAATGGAGCAAAAGTTATGCAGAAATAAGGATAATTCTGATCAAATAAATGCTTTTATCGTGCATTTCACGACAAGAGCTTAAATATGCTGTTTATTCTGTGCTGGGTAGAGGCAGCTTATGTTTATGTATATGAATCATTCCAACATTTCAGTGACTACATGATAAAGAAGGGTCCAGCTATGTTTAGGAGACAGAACATTTTTTTGGCTTGCTACACCTCACACTTAATTCTCCTCGACTTAAACCTGTTGTCCTGACACTCTAGAGTGCCACCCAGTGGTAGCCAAAGCACAATACACTTATCAGTGTAAAAACAAGATGCCGACAATCTCCATGAAAACAGTCTTTGGCTGAGACCGAGATAAAAGTGGAAAATGTATAAAACCTCCAAAAAAGTTTCGGTTGAAATTAGGTTATTTATACTTTGTAACATCTGTAGTTCGATATGGCATAAATATGTGACATATTTTAGCAATAGCAACCAGGTAGGATGCTGCTAATTCAAAAGTACTTGTTTGAGGACACTGGGACTTTTTTTTGCATGTGGTGTAAATTAGTCTACATTGATTTTATCTTTTATGTTATATGTTTTCAGGGCATTTCTCTGTCAAGATTGCTGAATGCAATAATAGGAGTAATAATACTGTAGGTTTGGAGCCAGGAAGTTAGAAAATGGACAAAATCACAACACTTTTAGATGTGTAGCAGTGTTTGCAATTTTGTTTTTGTAAAAACCATGTTCACTGAAATAACCGGTGTTATACCCTGTTTACACCCTGGTGATAATTGTGTTATACATTAAAATAAACCCACTGTCCCCATATGGGGACATACTTTTTTTTCCCAAATACTACTTCCTGTTCAAAGAGAAAGGAGAAATTAATACTGCAAACACAATCTAAGTTTGGGGACTTAAGTGGTGAATGTTGTATACACTCTTTCAAACATTTACAACTGAAGTGAAGTTGCAGTTATCAAATGCTGTAAAATACCAGATTTTCTCTGTCGGTCCGTGCGCCAAGTTAATTTAGTTTATATTTTAAGTTACTAAGTCAGTTAATTTGAAAATAAATAATTCCAAAGAAAGAGAAGTAATGGGCCTTTTAATTATTTTTTTAAATACATGACATTATTGTTAATGTTTGTTTATTAATTGGCCCCTGGCCTCCTATCATTTTGCAAAAGTGGTCCCTGGGCAAAGCAAGTTGAGTATCCCTGATCTCTGACACACAACCACTGAAACAGTCCTCTGCTTTTCTCAGTCTTCTCGACACTGTGAGGATTCAAACCAGGCAGGTGAGGAAGAGCAGCTGCGCTGCACTCGATGACCGTCTGGCACTGCTCATATCTGCAGGGTGAGTCGTGTCGCCTTCTCCTCTCACTCTGGATCTGTCCTGCTGCCTGACCTTCTCTGGGGGACCTGGACAGACACGTGTTGTATCTGTGGGGGGTGGGGGGAAGGGGGGGACGTAGAGCAGAGCAGAGCAGAGAGGATATATCTCCTCTGTGGCTCTGTATGCAGATGGGCTGGTGAAGCGATCTTACACCTCCTCCAGGTCTCTCTCTCTGTCTGCCTGTCTGTCTCCCCTTCTAAGGGAGGAAGAAGTTGATCCGCTGGGGTATGGACTTGCATCCTTGGGCTGAAAACAGTCTCTCCTCTTTGGGGACGTACAGCATCGCCTTGGCCACCTCATCCAACGTAGCTTCATCTGTCTCCAATCCTCGTGCTGCATAGGCGTCCCGTGCACAGAGCTTCACATGGCGGTACTCCAGAGGTAGAAATGGCACAAAGAAGTCGATCAAGTGGCCGGACATCAGCTCACTCTGAGCAAACCCACCTGGACAAGAGAACAAATGCTTAGTTCAGATAAAACAGCATTCTGCAGCTTTCGTGTCATGACAAACGAATGATTGATATTATTGGTTAAAATTGTTTGGTTCAAGCCTACGCAAGCAAATGTCACATTTTGTTTTACAGGAATAAAACTTGATTGGATTTTGAAATAAAGTTATAAAGAAACTGATTTTTTGTTTCTTTTTGGCATATATTGTTAAATATTTAATAGGTGTACAATATAATCGGGTCTGTGTTCAGTTCATCTTGACTTCACACAAGTTCCACCAATCAGTCTTTCATATAACAATAGAAAACACTTGCTTTAAAATGAGAGGCTCTACTGCAGTGTACCTTGAGACTCCATAGTTTCAGCTCGTAGTCGATGCTCCAGGTCTTCCATCCCGATGTCCTCTCGATTTTGACCGGAGTGCCAGAAGTCCAGTGCAACGTCATTGATCGTTGCTCCACCAATATTACTGTAGAGACGACAAGCATGTCAAAAAAAACTTGATGCAAAATCTCTGCTGTTTGTGGAGGATTTAATATTTCTGGTTTGATTGGCTGCATCAGAACAGTGAAGGTTGTTGGTCCAAAGCAGTGGAAGGAGGGTTTGCTTTGTATTTGGTTAAATATAGATTTTTCTTGGACTCATTATCAAAGATCAGGTTGGCCAATGATGAAAAACTTTTGCTTATTCTGTTTATATTCATTATCTACATACTTAAATAGTAATGCTCAGTTCTTGTGACACAGATCTCTTCGGGGGAGCTGCATTTGAAAAATGTCAAGCTAGCTTGACATTTTTCTATTGTGTTCCTCAAGGTTTTGGTGTCTTATTGTGGTATTTTGGAGGGATTTTTCACAATTTTCTTAATTCTCTCGAGGTCAGAAATCATTAAATTGTGCACGATATCTATGTAATAAATGGTATCATCTCAAACGGCTGCAACAACTTATGAGTTGAGCATGGGAGTGGCCAATATACACTTCCATCATTATGTTTTACGTCGTACATAACTGACACACATTAACATGTGATTTTGTGTGTGTTACCGTAGTGTTTTAGTGACTTCAGGCTTCTCCTACATCATATCACTGTGCCATAACCATGCAGTGAAAAATTTGTTTCTATATTTGACTGAACAGATTATCTGTCGGCAAAACTTGGACATGAGGAATAGAAAACATGAAAAATCCATAAAGAGGTCTAATGGAGACAGAGAGAGAAACATCCTTCATCACAGATGAGCTGCCAGAGAACCTGAGCCGGAGGTGTAATTCATCTGAATGGTGGCGAGTTTCTGACCCACCTTCAACAGACAGTACGTGCTCGATGTATAAACCAACCTGAGGAAGAGGAAGATGGCTCTGCGGTAGCTGACGCCATCCACGTTGTCGTAGTGATCCATGTAGGGTTTGATGGCGTCGATGAGGCCTGGGTGAAGCTTCTCAGCCTCGTCGAAGATGAACAGAGTCTGAGGGCAGCGCAGCACCATGTCCCTGATAGCCTCCCTCAGCTGGCCCTGGATACACAGAGGAAGACCAAACAACCGAGTTAAAAATCACTCAAATCTACAAATCTGCAAAAGAAAATGAAGACAAAATGTATTCTGGCCTTTGTTAAAGGAGAAATATGTAAGACCCTGATGCTCAAAAACGACCACTGTACCATAAAGTGTATATTAAATATATATTTTGTATATTGTATATTTTCTTGTCAAATGTTCTTAAACTGCATATTGTGAACTTTTGCACAAACAAAAATTTAAATAAGATAGTGTATATAATTTTTATAATATTTTTGCATATTTTATTGTCATTTTTCTATTTACGTAGTACTTGCTTTTTATCTTTCTACCAACTATGATCATTGCTGTGCACTAAAACATCAAGGCAAATTCCTTGTCTGTGTAAACCTACTTGGCAATAAACCAGATTCTGATTACACAATCAACTTCAGGGTGAAATGAGCATTTCAGACTTTATATATAAATATATTACAGTAAATTATAGTTATACAAGCTTAAACACCTTTAAAATAATAATTCTGACATCAACCTGATTCTTAAACAAGAAGGACTTGTATTCTAAAACCTGCACATATTTGCACTCTGCTGCTTGAAACGTTCATGATCATGTGCAATATTACTTTTCATCATTAATATTATTATCATGTACAACATTACGTTTAATATTATGTGCAATTTAACGTTCATTATCAGGTGCTATATTACTGTCTATTACTTACAATATGACTGTCAATATTACATTCAATGTCACTGCCAATACTTCTTTTCCAATTTTAGTTTATTTTTGTTTACTTTTTATTTATCTTACTTCTATAGTTATTTACTTTATACCTTTATACCTTATATGTCATATTTAATATTATTTAAAACTGTTTTTAATCTTTTGTTACTGTAGTTTTGAAGTAATCTCTGGCACAAAGATTTCCTTTGGGATTAATAAAATTCTATTTATCTTATCTCCTACATCCATATTTATCACATCTATTTTTCTATTATTGAAACGTTTTTGCTGGATTCTGTTTTTCTTATTTCCTATACTTTGGTTTTTTTTTTTCTTTTGGGCCAGGCCAAATATAAACTTCCATTGCACTTCGGTCATGAAGGAAAAAGGGAATTAAAAGTTTTAGAATTTAATATTTAACAATTGAAGTCTCCTTCATAAAGGAGACCTTATCAAGACACGTAGCACAAATGTTTAGAATCAGAGTCCACGTTGACAGATCCCGCAGATTTTGATAGTAGGAGTTGAAAGGTTATCCTGCGTACTATACCCTGTTAAATCAGGATTCATTTGTGTAATAATTCTGTGTCAACATTATTATGAAATCTGATGCAGTGATTGTGCAAAAATACGTTTGTATGGGAGCACGTCTGTACCTGTGACCTGGATGGACAGATGCCAGGTTCCAGGCATGTTTGATTTGAAGCAGCCATCCAAACTGTCATCGTTATCTCTCACAGACTGAATTACAACACACAGACCAAACACCTGACGAAGCAGTCGGGGGTCCCGAGAACACTGCCAGCAACTCTCTGGCACACAACGTCAAACTGTGTGCCAGCTCACCTTGTACGTGTCCACCAGTCTGGCATGTGGGAAGTGGAAAGGGGCGATGAACAGTCGGACACACTCGCTCTTCACCCCGTCACGATACAGGTTATCAGCGATGATCCGGGCCACAAAGTTCTTGCCGGTTCCGGACCAGCCGTGGAAGGAGAGTGTCAGTGGTTTATTGGACTCGGGGTTATTGATGAAACCCTGGATGGCTTTCAGAACCACAGACTGGGCCAGGTGCTGCCCGTGGAGCTTCGTCTGGAGGTCCCTCGCCAGACCTGCACAGAATCACAATCAGAAACACTTTATTAATTAATCCTGAGGGGTAAAAACAGATATAAGCATAGAATTTATAAGAGAAAAGTAGAAATAAGAAGTACGTACAAATATGTGCTTTAGTCTAAATGTTTAAAAATATATGCTACAATATATATAAAAGTGTATATAAGGTTCTATACATGTGTTTTAAGATGCAAGAATACAGAACAGAATATTATAAGTAAGATTATTGATTGTTGAAATGTACAGTGAAATAATACTTAGAATAAAAAATAAATAAATAAATAAATGCAGGACTGATGCCAGTGTAAACTAGTATTATGCACTGTTGAATTATGATTGCAGGTAGAGAGTGTGTGCTAAATACCTACAGTTTGAATGTGTTTCTTCAAAATATGTGATGCACCTGTTAAAACATTTCAAGCCAAGAAATGCGATGTCGTTTTAAGTCTAAGGTCAGGCAGATGTACGGAATCTACCAAACCTATAGTGATGGTGACATTTGATAATATAATTTTGCAAGCCTCATCATATGTAGTAGTCTTTATTGTTTTTGCTGCTTGAGAACCTAAATTTATTTATAATTATATAAAGTTGAGAGGCTCTATAAGGTTGTGAAATTGTTTTATATATCTCAGTCCTACTCAGTAGAAACTCCTCCCAGTAAGCAGGGATATTCAATATTTTGTGACAGTAATATATGTCTTAAATTCAAAGTCACATCTAGAATCATTCAAGAACTATGCAGCTGAACAACAGCTAACAAATGCTAATAAATTTGCTGACCTAATTTGGACAGAAATAAATAATAAAATAATAAAGTTTTCTTCGCTCACCACATGATTTTGTTCTTTTAAGGGTGCTAATGTCTCTCAGACTCAAATTTCTTTATTGTTTGGGGAAAACTTGAACTTCACATCAATATCAGTCTGACCTCATGTAAAATATTAGGACTGCAACTAACAACTAATTTCATTATGGATTAATCTGCCATTTATTTTCACGAATATATGTCTATAAGATGTCATAAAATTTGAACAATCACACTTATCCCACAGCCAAAAGGTACATCTTCAAATTGCTTGTTTTGTTCATCTAACAGTCCAAAATCCAAAGACTCTTCATTTACTGTCAAAAATGCCAAAGAAAAACAGCAAATCCTCACATTTAAGGAGCTGGAACCAGCAAATGTTTGATATTTTTGCTTGAAAAATGACTGAAATGATTAATCGATTATCAGAATAATTGGCAATTATTTTTTGATTGACTAATTGAAAAATCATTGCAAAACTATAAAAAAAATCATTAAAATGCCTGTACACTTTACGTGTATTCACATGAAAAGGAACGTTTCATGTAAATGTTGATTTCCATCAAAAGTGTTGTACCTGCTGTCTACTGCAGTCTATTTGAAGTTTCAGAGTTTAAATTAAGAGTATTAAAGTAATTTTTCTTACTGATTTCATTGTTATAAACACTTTCAGCTGCCACCTATGTTTGACTGAATATAGATGATGATGTAATACTTGTATAAAAGATTGATACTCCATGTCACAGCAGAAAAAAAAAAGTTACAACCAAACAAAAAAAGATATGCTTACTTTTTAAAAATCAACATCCTACACAGAGGATGTAACAATTAGATGATTAATTGATTAGTAGTCAATGACTGAATGAATCACCAACTGTTTTGATCATTGATCAATTGATCATTGATCAATTGATCTTTACTCCTCCATAACAGTAAATGATCAACATTTTTCACCATTTTCTGGCATTTTATGTACCTAACAACTGATTGATTGATTAATTGATCTATCATGAAAAGAATCCTTAATTTCAGCCCTAAAATCTAAAACTGGAATTAAATAGGACATCAGGAAACACAGATACTTGATAAATATGAAAAAAAAAAAAAAACATGTAAGAAAGTAAATAATGTAATTACAGCGATGTCCAGAGACAGAATACTTTCATACTCATCATACGTGCACTTGTCCATATAAGCAGGCACTTAGCTGTGGTGTGCTACCTGTGATGTTGTTGGTTATCCTGCAGTCTCCAGACTCACAGCACTGGCCCAGACTACAGTACCACTGATGCAGCACGCTCATGTAGTCCTGAGGAAATCCTGCCCACAGGTCCCTGGTAGGAACTGATCACAGCAAGAAGACAACCACACCGCTTTAATAACAGCACTATAACCACTGAGTAAGACATCAGGAATGAGGAACAGGAGTAGTTAATGTATCATAAACACCGGAAATCCTGCAAATTGTGGTAAAATCAACAAACATTACATAATAGTAGCTTATGATATGACAGATTTCGATGCATTGTTTCGTGTCGCTCGGTCTTTTCTTACCTTGCTGTGTAGCATCGTCCTGGTTGGGCTGACAGTCCCCCTCCCATATGTTACAATAGATGTAATTAAAATAGTAAGTGGAGACATTGGAGATGCTGTCGAAGTGGAAGAAGTCAGCCTCTGCGGACAGAGCCCAGAGGACAGGCAGGAAGCACCGCACCAACATCAGGGACACAGACGAGGAGGCTCCGACACTAACACAGGGCACACCGAGGACAGATGTGTCTCTCCCATTTATTTAAACCTGACTGTGTCTGCAGCTGGAGGCCCGCAGCTCACTGTGGAATATTTACCCCGCTCTCTCTCCATGGCAGAGGAGGAGGAGCGCTCGATTTGCTACTGGGTACGGCGCTCTGTAGTCCCTTAGCTCCGCCCGTCCTTAAAGGGATCGATATTACCTGCCTTCAGTTATTTATTCACGTGCAATCTTTAAAGACAAACTGTACGACTGAGTGGGGAAAAAAGGAGGCTTTTTTTCCTTCAAATTTACTATTTAGGGAATAAAGTCGAACTTTCAGTATTAGTACAAGACATATTTGTTTTTTTTATTAGAATTTTAAGAATAAAGTCGAAATGCTGAATGCTGGGCCCAACCAATACTGGATTTTTAAGACCAGTGCCGATCATTTTAGGGAGGAAGAAAATTAGATATATTGGGTGATAGTACAATGATCACTCAAATATGCTTACTAAGCACTTGTGACAAAGACGTAAATCAAGATGTTTTACAGATTAACAAACTTGAAAATGACCTATAGGGACACTGGAAAAAGTCACCTATACTTTTTAATATATTAAACTTGAATTAAGAAAAGATACATAAAATGCAGGCTATAAAACAATATGCCTTATGTTTTATAAGAAAAAAAAAAATCACGGCATATATATCTCTACTGAAAGAGCTTGCCGACAAGCCAATCGATATGTCTGGCTCATTGACTTATGATCTTGATGTACTTTAAAATAAAGTTGTAATACCGTGTTGAGAAGTCTTTACTTTTAACTGCATTCTAAAATTCATATCGTTTCCCGGACTGTATCCGCCCATCTGAGGTACACAGAAAGTTAAAACAAACACACCCGTGGCTAGTTTACAGATGCTTTTATCGCGAGCTTTCATAAACGGAAGTATGCAAAAGAGATGGCGATGCGTAATTTCCGGTGATGCCCCTGGCACTATGCCTGGCACGCTCAGCCCTGATTGAACGTCATGTCCAAAACCCCGTTATTTACCCAGTTATTGATCAACCTGTTATTCACAGCTACATTCAGTATTTTGTTCAAAAACGTTTTGTTCTCACTTCTAGATAATTTGGCTATGACTTAAATCATTTCATTTAGTACACATTTCTAAAAATAAAAACGACATCAGGCACAATATTTATTTCACCATTTAATGAAAGTGTTGCAAAACATCTACAAATCTTATTCTTGAGTTGTCCCCAGGCTCGCAGGTCACTGTCCAAAAGCACAGCATCTGAGGAAGATAAAGAAATTAGTAATGAGCAATAAGTTTCATACATCCCAGAAACAGAATGAGCTCATCAACTTCAGTTTCATTTCCCTTTGTCCCCATTTGCTAGCACTTAGATTTCCTATCATTTAATAGGGGTCACAAAAGCATAAATAGTCTTGATCTTGTGATTGGCAGAAGCGTTTTCTGATTTCAAAGGG
>JAJHUR010079615.1:0-12250 GCA_027495735.1 Lutjanus campechanus | reverse complement strand
GCCGGCCTAAGAACAGCGCTCCCTGCTCCGCTCTGACCTAATGGGCTGTGAAGCAGTGAAGGGAGGGAGGCGGGTGAGTGACTATCTCTCACTTCTGTCTGCCTTTTTCCTCCTCTGCAAGTCCGTCTTTACCTATTTTTGGTTTGATTGCTGTAGTTTGTGCTAAAAACAACAAAAAATGCATATTCCTTTTAGTGTTAGATCTAGGATTTAGTTCTATCCCTGCAGTATTTTTGTCACTGAATTCACTGGTCTAAATACAGAACCTGCAAACAAAGTTTACATATAGATGCTTATTCCACAGCTCAAGAGCTTTGAGGGGCAAACCTTCCATGGCAGCTGATGCAGGGGGCAAAAGATTTTGAAATATCAAGATTGTATCTCTCTGTGTTGCTGCACTGCAGCCAGTTTTCAATCAGATACACGCAGACACACGAACCAACACTGGAATGAAGGTAAACGCTTGCAGCTCAGATATCCAGCTGTTCACACACTTGAAGTGCTTAAAATCAAACTGGGGTCAGTCTGAGGATGATGGAGGAAGAGAGCTGAGGAGAGCAGTGAGAGAAAAGGATGAAAAAAATAAAACAATGAAAGATTATGAAGATAAGCAAAAAAGGGGAATCTCTTAAATAATCCTGTTTCATCCATCCACTACTTGTTTTGTTTTTGGCCCTGTTCTGCCATATCACCCTACAGGTACTGGAAACCAAACAACTTTTGAATTTGGCAGATATCCTCTACTCCTGGATGTTGTCAGACCAAACACAACCTTGTATTTAATATGCAGCAGGTTATACAGTATATGATGACTGACAGAGGAGCACCACCGGTCCAGATTTGAAAAGACACGCCTCACACCAGAGCTGCTGCTGGTCATTTGGATGCCCATAGTGTAATTGCTTTGTGGTGCCCTCACCCACACCACCTTATTATAACACATTTATGTTGCATGCAAACAACTGCATGGTTTTTGCCTCAAACTGCATGAGATTAGCATTTCCGTAACGGAGAGACTCTTGGCTGTATAGAACCCATGTTAGTTCAGATATCTTGTTGTGACAGATCCTTTGAAAATGGCTGTGCAGTTTTTCCTTCATCAAAATTTTGTCTAACTCTGGAGCATTATTCAGCCCCTTTTTCCTGACAATCGTGACACGGTCCTCCTGGGTCCCTGTGGAGTTTATTAATGCAGTAGGTAGAGCTGTGAAAGCTCATTTTAGTGCCCCCTCGCAACACAGCCGGCTCACAAAACTCAGATAAAACTGCCAAACTAGGCAGTGCTGATCAATTGTGAATCGAGATACTGTTACAACATTGCTTATTTCTCACCTCACGTTTTCAGAAACAAATTATATTGTGCTGTCCAGCCGTAGTTTGAGAAGGTTTGCAACCAGGCCGTCATTTGTTGCTGCTTGAAAAATAGACATACTGTATATACATAGACATTGCATTGGCCTCTGGATCAAACATCAACACTTTTACCATTTTACCATTTTAGTCCAGTCAAGACTTGGCCTGTAAACACATAAAAATAAATAGGGGAGCTGTGTCGTTTTCTGGATAAAAATCACTATAATGTCTACATCTGTTAACCAACTTAAATTAGTTGTTGTTATATTCAAGGGTTCACAATCTATGTTGAGTCAGTTTCCTGCTCTATGTAGATCATAAACCCCTGAATATAACATGACTGAAAACAGCAGCTCCCCTGACAACATGTTTACTCAATATCGCAGCAACAGGTCAAAGTGGTCACTCGGATGTCTACGCATGTCTACGGCACTTCCCCATGTTGCATGTTTAACTAAACGCTATGTCACGTGTAATTGCTGATTGGTAGTAGGTCCATCCAGTTGTGTCCAGAGTCTACTGTAGACTCTAGTAAGATTGTTTGACAATTGAGGAATCAAAACCAGAACATCTGGATTCCACAGTGCTGAAGGAATTTGTCATTCTGATTTTTAATGTGTGGTTGTAGTAATGTACTGTAAGAGAGGTATGAAAAGGAACACCAGTCAGATGCAGCACCTGACTGTGGCATCGACCTCGATATCAGTCGAAAGTTTGGGGTGTTTTTTTTGACATGTCACTGACTTGGTCTTGGCTACAGCTGGGTCCTATGTCAGCAGTACATCTCTCTGTGCTGTTATTGTATATTTTCTGTGCTAACATGCAAATATTTAGTTGTGCAAACATGTTTTGTGTGTGTGTGTGCGTACGTGTGCACTGATTATAAGGCCTCTTTAAGAAGACTGACGTAGTGCAGAACAGGTTTGCAGATAGATCCACATCTCTGCTCATGCTACAAATGTCCCATTGATTATACACTCAGATTATTGCCTATTTTGATCTTGATTAAGACTCAGTTTGCACAAGTCTTAGTCTCGACTTTGCCTCAGCTCTCATGACACTTTGTTGTAAACCTGGTTTTGGTGACACAAAACAACCTTAAATTAAGATTTTCCTATAATTCCGAGTTAAGGTTTCCTTAAAATAAAATCAACTGAGAAAACCTTTTAAGGGATTCTATGCAATACCCCTAATCCCTCACATAAGGAGAAATTCAGCCTTAAATGTCATATTTAAGGAGAAAGTTTGAGTTGTTTTTAACTTACTGTAGTTAATCTGATTTATACACAGCTCTGTCATGTTGTTGCTAGAGATTCCTCATATCCCACCACTGACATCTGACCTAAACCAGTCCAGCCTGGTGCTCGGTGATGGATATGTGTGAGTCAGAAATAGAAGCTTTGCTATGACAGCTGTACATCACTGTCATGTGTTTGAGGAGTTGACCTTGCACAACCAGGATCCATAAACTAGTGCACAGGAGCAGGGGTGTAGGGGGGAGAGGCCCTTTAGTGGGCCTTAAAATCAAACTGCATTCATAGAGAGCAGTCTCTCCCCTCTGCGTTTTCAGCTGGTTAGGCAGAGTGGCAAAGATAGCATCATTAGACAACTCAGCTCAGCCAAAGACATCACGAAAGAGATCTCATGATGGATGATAGTGGGACTGAAAGCTCAGACCGAGGCACGTTTGCCCGCAGGACACAAAACAGCAGCACCTCAGGAGCCGGTCGGGCTCCGTGATCAGAGTTCGAGGACGATGCAGGCCGGGCCGAAGGAGCCCTCTCACATCGGCTTGTTTTATGAGACATCTGCAGGCTAAAGTGACCTGACAGCGTTTGATGCATTTGCTGCCTGGCACATAAGCGATCTGAAAACACGGAGCTATTTTTGCTGATGTTAATTTGCTCTGTGTTAGGGCCCCGGTTCACAGCTCGGTCAGCCTTCCCTGATACTATATTCCCGTTTGTTTCAGTAAAGGTTCTCCCGTCACATCGCATTTAGGTCGAGATGCCTGTGAACTGTGAATGCACTGCGCGCAGGGACTTGGCCACGCTGGGGCTTCTGGGTCCTAGAGCCTGTTCACCACAAGGAGGATCTTCCCATGTTGAGGGACTTGATAATCATTTCTAAGTTTTCCTGTATGATGAGGTTGTTGAATGAAAAGTAGAAATAATTCAGGGAATTTAACATACTTTTTTCTCATGCTTTTATGTGTGGGTATGAAGGTGAATCTAAGGCAAACATCTTTGAAATTCCACTTGACTAAATAGCCTCTAAAAAGGTTTAAATTTTTTAGCAATTAATAAAATATTAACAAACTGTAGCATGCAATGAAATATATGAATCAGACTAATTGAATCTTTTCTTCAATCTGATGTTATACTTTCAAGGCATATCGGTAAACGTAGTATTTGTAAATATAAGCTATTTTTTAAAATGTCATTTTCTGAAAATCAAAGATAAATAAAAATTGAATAATAGCACAATAACTTATCATATATATGAAAAACAGACTATTTTAAATTTATTTTTTTGAATAAATAAGCATATGCAAAAGTGTAATTTTATCAGTGTAAATTATTATATTTGTAAGAATTAAAAAGTACCTGATGTGTTCAGTTGTATCCACCAAACAGCAGCAGCCTGGCCGTGTGTCTTCTAAGAAAAGGCAGCAGTGTCTCCTGTCTTTATACCAATCCCTCCTCAGTGGGCAAGCTGATCCCGTCATTCTCCTCCTCGTTAACTCTGATTTCATGAATAATTCATCACACAATCACGACCGCAAATGAGCACGCTAATTGGTGCCTTTTTTATTATCATCATTATTATTGTTATTATTCCCCATCTGTGTGCGTACGATTAAACATGAAATTAAATTAATGTGATGGTGAGAAAAATATTTTTCTAATAGCCCTGCATTAACCCTCTTGTTAATTTGAAAACAGATTTAGGGAAATTAATTTTAAATTTGAACACAGTTTGTGAGGGGAAGAAAAAAAAACTCCTAAACAGCTAATTTAAGTATTAATTTGTGTAATAGCTCAATTTGTTTGCCAGTGGAGATATGCTAATATTTCTTTTCAAACTAGTCGAGAGGAGAGGAGATTTAACTGAGGCTAGAATAAAACATTAATGAAACCAAATATTGAAAACAAATTCTGATCAAGATGATGTTATGTGTGCTGCTCTGTTTAAGAAGAAAGCCAGAGGTATTTTTTCACATCAGGTCAATAACAGAGTATTTATCCCCTCTATGGTACTTTTTAAATTTGATGTCCATTGGTTAATTAAATTGGCATTACAGTGGTACATACACAACACTAGCCCTCATGGCTGTGTGTGTGTGTGTGTGTGTGTGTGTGTGTGTGTGTGCGTGCCCCTTTAAAACAGCCAGAAGGTTAGTGTGTGCCTTACAGTGAAGCGGTTAAACGGAGGTTAACACGTGTTGAGGCAGAATACAAACATAATTAGGTCGCATTAAGTTCATGACTGAGTAAATCTATTTCCTAAAATGTATTCTTCCCCTTCTTTGAGATTTCTGTGGCATTATTGGTGTGCAAGCTTTGAATTGAGGTCAAGATTGCTGGAATAAAAAAAATACACTTTGAAGTTACATTTAAAATTGATGTAACAACCACACTTACTACATCATGCTAAAGGCCCAGTGGTTTACTACCTTTTCCTTCTGAAAGCACAGGTGAGCTACAAACTGGTTGCATGAATCTGTTAGTATGTTTACAGGTCTGTTACGAGTTTCTTATGTTTCATTAATGCTGCCTTTTTTTAAACAATAAATAAATAAATGGTCCTGTGCTGTTGCAGCATCATCTAAATACAAGTTCAGAAGTTACAAGATGTCAAACAGACCTCATCTAGTGGACAGTTATATTCTACAATATTCTACGTGTGACTAATTAATGTAAGTTCAAAGGGCCGTAGCTTTGAACTGCAGCAAATTAGAATATAAATATCAGACACTTTACTGAGAGTTTGGAATAAAATGTTCAATTCTAGAAAGTATTCTAGAATAGAATTGTTCAAAATTAAGTGGTGAGTTTTCTGTTGTGTTAGAATAGAATAGAATACTCCTCGATTATTATAGAATAAATCTGTTCAATCTCCAGATTCTTCTGAAACAGAAATATTAAATGCTGTATTCAGTCATCAGGTTATTCTAAAAGAAAATTGTCCAAAATTCTGGAATATTTCAGGAGTGTATTCTGAAATACAATCATTCCATATCCAGAGTATCCTACAAGATAATTGTCCAAAACAGAGTATTCAGTTCTGTTGTAGGATATTCTAAACAATATATTCTGATATATAATTGTTCAGTCTCCACAGTAACCTAGAATAGAACTGTCTAGAATTCTAAAATTATGTTGTATTTCAGAATATTCGAGGAGTATTCTAGAATAAAAATGTTCGGTCTCCAAATTATGCTAAAGTAGAATTGTGTATTCAATTATATTCTAGTATATTGTAAAGCGTACCCTGGAATGCACTTGTTCAATTTCCAGAGTATCATAGAATAGAACTGTCTGGAATACTAGAGTGTTCTGTTGTACTATATTCCAGGAATATTCTGGAATGATATTGTTTCTAGTTCTGTTCAAGAGTACTGTGGAAAACAATTATTCAATCTCCAGAGAATGACTAGAACTGTCCAGAATTCTAGAGTGTTCTGTTGTATTCCAGAATATCCAAGAAGTATTCTAAAATAAAATAATTCAATCTCTAGAGTATTCTAGAAAATAATTCTAGAGTATTCTAGATAATATTCATTAATGGTATCCTTCAGTATTCTGGAGTGTCTAAATTTCAATTCTAGTATTCTAGAGAGTACTCAGGAATGAAATTGTTCAATCTTGGGTGTCTTCAGTCATTCTGGACCCGAGTACTGAAGAAAGCAATGTAAAAATCGACTAAATGCTTGAACTTTGTAATATGATTACTCTGAGCATACTGGTCCATATTTCTGTGGTTCTTTGATGTACAGCGCTGCGCATCAGTCACAGAGGCCACCTCTGGAAACCGCTTTCCCTCAGGAACAGGTGAATAAGATGTGTTCCGATGTGTTGGAAAAACACTTGTAATAGTCCAGGTCTGTGAGAGGACTGAGGTCCGAGACCTGCAGTGCTCCTGAAAAGCGGGCGTCACTGCTCTCTAGTTTGCGTCAAAACACATTAAAATGCACCTGCAGCAATAAAAAAAAAAAGCCTGTACTCTCTCTCTCTTTTTCCTTTCCTCGCTTCATCTTTCAGGCAACGACAGCAGCAGCAGCCAGTTGCCATGGCAACAGAAGCAGATGTTGAGGGGTTTCTCCTGTGTGATGGGATGTGAACTATTGACCTCTGCCTTTAAAAAAAGAGAAATGGCAGTAATGGATATGGATTTATGAGTGTATGGGCTGTAGCTACATTGCCTCTAACGCAGCTTGGCACACCATATGCCACTGTATGCATTTTTTATGATGTGGGCCTACTTACTCGCAGTGGTTGGACGATTTACCTCACTCGTGTGCTTGGGGGCTTTGCTGCAGTACACACACATACTGTACGTTGAAGCTATACAGCAGAAACTGCACCTTTATATCTGTATATAAAAGTGATGACAGGCAGTTTTACAAGCAACAGGTTCTACAACTGAGACAAATCTCAGTCCAGACAAGAACTGATAGAAGAAATTTAGACATTTTGAAAAGAATAAACTGCAGCCCAGGTTTATATATGCAAAAAAATGGCCTAATCTTCTACATGTGACTCACACACACAGCTGAATCAACTGAAGACCTAATTTGACAGACAGAGGATGCATATATGCATTAATGGCTTCGGGCACAAAATGAGTCACAGCAATGCTACAGTAACCACAAGGGCCTACTTCTGCATGCTTTCCACAGGCTACAACATGCAGGCTGCAGGCTCTGATGCTTTACAAACACAAAGACATACTTGACCGCCGGTTCTTGCATGACTGTCCCTTTTTGTTTGGCATTTATGTCGCTGTTTTTGCAACAGACCAACATGGTATTCTGTCATGTAGAACTTGAGGGACCTAGAAGTGTTGTTAAAACTAACAGCTGCACTGTTGGAATAAACAATTACTCTTAAGAAAACTAATTAAAGATTTTATTTACTTTCACCAGGATGCTCTATTAATGTTGAAATATATTCTTTAAGAGAGCTCTGGCCAGATTGGCAACACAATTACTTTAATAATAATAATTATTCATTAACTTTGTTCATTCATAGTAGGGGAGGGAACAAATAGAAGTGCACAGACAGCCACTTAAAATGCATAACAAAGAAATACAATAAGTATTCAAAAAACACAAAATGTAACATACTTTCTGATCAAAGAACTAAAACTATAGATTAAACTAAATTTAATCTGTGTTTTTTTCTCTCACTTGTACTGGGTTTTCCACTGTCACTACATGCAACTAATGGAGGGATTTATGTTTACGAAATAAAGAGAACTCACTCTGCGGAGCCAGTCTCGTGGATCAGGTGCTGGTTGGTCGCAGGAACATCTCAGGTAAAAACATCAACATAAACCACTGCACACTGAACTGAGTAGTATAAAATTCAAATTACCTGAATAAAATTGAGCTGCGTTGAGTTGTGAAAATGTTTAAAATGCTGCACTGATGTGGTTAGAAGTCAGATGGGTGTGTGAACAGAGACAGACCCATCATCTCGGCCCCTGAGCCAGGTACCGTATGTCCTTCCACCCATCAACCTTCCCAGTGTGTGGCTCATTGATTTGTTTTTAAATGTTTTGATCTCATATAGAAGAGAAACATCTTGAGCAAAGGCATGATAAAAGGAGAGGGTTGCTGCTTTAATCATGAGGTCAATCATGTGTTGAATGTAGCCTCGTTTCTACTACATGACACAGCTCGACTTGACTTGACTGGTACCGGGAACTTTTTTAGACAGCGCCCCCTCAATGGAAGCGGTATTTTTAGCTCATTGTCACAGTGATGTTGCGTGAAGCTGCCTTGCATTACCTTCAACATTATCAGTATGTGGCTGTTTGTCACAGCAAGGTGACAAACTTTCTTAACACCCTGAAGAAGACTATTATTTAAAATCAGTGGTAAATAATGGAAAGATATTTTTGCATTGTGGCTACAAGTGTGCGACTATTTTCCTCCACACCTGTACGTTCATCAAGCCTCACCATGCTGCAGAACTGAGGCATATGACCTTTTCTCCTCACTGACAGAGGCCTTGCAGAGATCTGAGTGGGGAAAAAAGAGCATCATCCAATATATTTGAAAAAATGTGGCTTTGACTCAAAAATGTTTGGTGCCATCAACTTAAACTAACTTTGATCATTAAAAAAGAAAAAAAAGAAAAAAAAAAGAAAACTGATGACCTTCCAGTTTACAATGTTTTATTGAGTACAAAGTCATGCATTCTACATTTGTTATAAAGTTATCAGAGGATCAACTTTTATGTCATGTTACCTAGCAACCAACACCACTTTTCTCATATTCTCATTTTTTTTGCCAGATCAATAAGATTGTTTCGGTATTTTATAGAAATGTGTGTCAGTAGCTTGAAACAGCAGGTTGTTACACTAGATATTTATTGAAAACAGGTTGAAAATGGCAGCTGTTATCACTTGTTACAAGAGAATAAGCCTTTTTGGATTCTTAATAAGCATAAACACCTGGTTAGATGGAGATTTCGCGGTGTGGTCAGCATTTCTTTCTTTCTTTCCTCTTTCTCTCTTTGTCAGCAGTGTAAGTTGGAACTTGGCCCCTTCGTCTTCTGTTAGTTGTCTCATTTTATTCCTAAATCTGATACTCACCATGAAAGGCCTCTTTTAAAGTAAAAATGGCCACAATCCAGCTCTACAGTCCACCATCCTGTATTTCTCAAGACAGTCTGCAGACAAACACTTGACCTGAGCAGAAGAATAATAGTTCCTCCAAGATTGACTTTATTATACATACGCAATTAATCTTTAATCTGTTCCTCACCTCCATCCAGAGCTGTGACGCCTGCTCTCTGCCTGCACATCAAACTTTCATAAGGGTAATCGAGATAAACCTGAAATGGAATAACTGCTCCTTCTGTATGATCCCGGAGGAAAGGTGAAAGAAAATGTTTCCAATGTGTTACGAGGTGCCAGACGGCTCTCTGAATTAGCTTTTCCACACAGATGTGCTGCCTGGAAAGACATTGAATGGTATTGGGTGTAAGTGTTTTCCAGTAGAATATTCTACGGGTGCCTGAGGGAGCGGATGGTATCTGTGTGTGTTTGTCTCAATGGCGCCACCAAGGGGTTGCCACAGCCACCCTGATACATAATACACATGCATAATGTACATGCTTCTATCTTATATTTGACATTAAGTATTATTCAGGAGCAGTGTGTAGGATTTATTGGCATTTAGTGGTCAGCTTGCAGATTACAAACACTTGTCTTGAGGTTCATTTATGCCCCCTTTAATTTTATTTTTTTTAAAAAGATATGTCTGTTTCAAATAAGGATGTTAAAAGTATCCAAGTATCATACTTTTTCAATACTATATCTTTGAAACAATTGCAGCAGCAAAGCCACAGTGTTTCGTGACGTTTTCTGTACCAGCATGGTGAATATAATCTTCTATACTGCATCAAAATTTAAAACTCTGGTATTGTGATGAATCTAGTTTGTGCCTGTCACTGCTCACATACTTGCATGCATCATTTAACACTGGCATGGATATATAGCAATGCATCCATTAGAGGGCGCCACTCAGAGTCAAACGTTACCCCAGAAAAGAAGAGTCACTTACTAAAATGATGAACATAATTTCCAGTACTTTATGATTTTTGATTCTTCTTTGTCGTGTCCTGTGGCCATGTCTTGTTTGACCTATTGACTCTGAAATTTGCTGAAATTTATTCATGCTCCCCCACTCTCTGACGTAACCAACATATTTTTCTTGAAGTTTTAGCAATTAGCAACTATCTAGCAACAGCTAGCAGGAAACACACCATTATCATTAATACACTGGAAACATTTTGAATGATATAAGCAACAACTCAACAAAATATGGAACATATTTTTTTTTTATTTTTTTTTTTTTTTTAGCATTTTTAGCCATTTTAATATGGAAATGTTACATATTATACCTATAAATTATTTCACATGTTCAAGAATATTTAACTTTAATTTTTTAAAATAATTATTTGTTTCAGAAAGCAACCTTCTGAGCACCTTTGCACTGTCATACCGCTGCAAAATTAGTGCAGAATCCAAATAGAAAAGGTCTATTTTCATTCCAGTTCAAATACTCACACACTTACATACTTAGGCCCCTTGTTCCCAACGGAGCATAGGCCATTGACGACTCCTCTCCATCTGACGTGGCTCTGGGCTGTACTTTCTGTCTGGTTCCCCGCCTCTTGAGTTCTGCCTTGGTGTCCCATCTCCAGGTGTGGCCGATCCACCCCCACCTACACCTCAGGATCTGTTTCTACTGGCTCCGGTCTCTGCCTCTGCCACAGTTCCATGTTGCTGATTTTGTTGCTGATCTTAAAATGCACTTCAAACAGCTGTTGATGTCTTGATTTTCTGCAACATCCTTTTTGTCATTCTCCACATCTCTGATCCATAGAGAAGGATGGATTTCACATTGGAGTTGAAGAGCCACACTTTTGTTGTTGCCCCTATTTCCTTAGAGGACCAGATGTTGTTATACACTGTATAGCTCAAATATACACTATTCCGGTGATTTTTGTTTTTGTTTTGTTTTTTGGTGTTAGAGTGTGCTCCTGACGTTTGGGGTTAAGTCTATCAGCATAAACTTGGACATTTTGTACGAAAGCATTGTGGAAATTGTTCTTTTTTATCAAGAGATTAAGAAAGTAAGTAGTTCGGATGAGGTAGAAAAAAAATCTCTTGTTATGTTGCAGCAGTTGACATAAGGGAGAGCGAGAGAGAGAGAGAGAGATAGAGAGAGACAGTGTGTGTGTGTGTGTGTGTGTGTGTGTGTGTAGGTGTGCTCGTGTGTGTGTGTGTGTGTGTGTGTGTGTTTGCCTAATAAGTTTGCACAACCATGTAATTCCCTGCTAGTCTGTCATACAGATCTTTTTTCTCAGTCTTATATAATGTAGCTCAGATAAGGTGAACTGGTCATGCAAGGATATGCAGGATTAGGCTCCCTGTGCGTGTGTGTGTGTGTGTGTGTGTGTGTGTGGTGTGTGTGTGTGTGTCTGTGTGTGTGTGTCAGTGCACGGGACAAGATAGCAAAAAAGAGCAGAAAAGAAACATACAAGGACAAAACATCACAACATGATGCAAATACACCAAAATAAACATTGCCCTGGGGTGTATATTCATGCATGCATGCATCTGTACAGTGCATACATCCACATGCAATAAATAATGAGCAAAACACAGAGTACATAGTAAACAGATGGGACACTGTGTTCACCACTAGAGAGCGCTCATCTTCACTGAACTTTTGACCCCTGCTGCTGGGCATTCAGACAATTTCACATCTGTTATTACGTGATCTAGCTTTGATTAATTAGGCGAATATGATGGTACACACTGACTCTATGACCCTCCAAATGAGGACGAAGCCCACGCTGGACGATTAAAGGGGCGAAGCAAACAGAGAGCATGAAGTGATGCAAATTGACAAACTATGAAACAGAGGAGAAAGAGAGAAAAGAGAGCGAGGGGAACGTGGGAGGAGAAGAACGAGAGGAGCTGACAGGACTGGTCATAGATGCAAGTGTGTCTTGCTTGATGCAGTTGGACAGTCAAAGACATGTTGCTCTGACTGTGTGGATTAAAATACACAGAAGCTTTCTGTCTCTCACAGCTGACCAGATCCATCCATCCATCCATCCATCCATCCATCCATCCATCCATCCATCCATCC
>JAJHUR010079611.1:0-18505 GCA_027495735.1 Lutjanus campechanus | reverse complement strand
TATGTCTCATGCAGTCACACAAGAAAGCGAAAGCAGCTGAATAAGGGTTGAATCACCCAAATTATTTCAGCGCTCTCCTCTATTGCCGTCTCTCTGTGCAGGTAGTTTTGGTTTCATTTTTCTTGGTTATGAGTTATCTATCTCAGCAGAAAGTTGTTCCAGTACAAAATGAAAGTGAGGTGTGTGGAATGAATCTTTAAATGTAAATTTTCAGCGCCTTTAGTACAACTCATGAAACTTCATTCATCCCTATTGTACTGTGGTTGAGGCACAGAAGAAAGACTGATGTCTCAAAGCTGGACATATACAGTATAAAACCAAAATGATCTGCTCAAGTCCTGCTTTTGCAAGTCACAAGTAAGTCTCACATATTCTGCATTTGAGTCCCAAGTCAACAAACGCAAGTTCAGAGTCAAGCCTCATTCAAGAGGCTTCTTGAGTGTTCATCCAAGTCACACTTTGACACAGGTGACCCCAAAGACCCACATTATAGCAAGGGGAGGGCGTCAACGACTTTGACACTCAAGGTGTTAATGAGCCCACAAGAGGTTAAATGCGTTGAACTCTCCCCATTAGTCATTTAGCACTCAAGAGGCCTCACGGATGAGAAGCGAAATGTCATCAAGAGCCTAAAGCTACAGTAAGACCAGCTGCCTTTGAATAACCCTTATTAATATGAGATGTACACAAACGCAAAGACCTTTGATCAAATTCATTTTCCAGACAGCGTATCAGATACAGATCACATATTCATGACAGGTGGAGAAAGGGTCTAACAGCACTTTCAGACCAAGGGCCGGATTTACTAAGATCACAATTTGCGTGTACTAATTTGCTTGTGCAATCTAGAATTTTGCGCGTGGGGCTGAACCGCAGTTTGCGGGTAATTTACTAAGAGTGATTGCGTAAATGGCAGTGGGTGCAAACGTGTTGGAGATGCCCTATTTAAATGAGGGTTTTGCGTCTTTCACACTGCGTCTTGCAGCATGGCGAGTTTGGAGAGAAGAAAGCCAATGTGAAATTCGACCCTATGGAATTAGAGGTGTTGGTAGACGAAGCCAATAAACACTTAAATGAGCTACAGCAAAAAAAAAAATCTGACTGTCGCACAAAGGAACGCTATATGGGAAGAAATTTGTGAAAAAGTAAATGCTGTCGGTAAAACGATGCGAACAGTGGATGAAGTGAAAAGAAGATATCAAGATATCAGAAGACGAACAAAAGAAAAATGGGCGTATAATAAAGCGTCTGCAAATAAAACAGGTGGGGGCACAGTGGATGAGATGCCTCTGACCAGCATTGAGGAACAGGTGCACTGTCACCTTACAAAACATATGAATCAATATGAAACATGCTCTTGTTTTTGCATGCTCAGTGTCTGCGGGGGGCACAAGCTGCACATGGGTGCAGTCAATCGCTCCTATAACTCTGGGAAATCCAGCTACTGCAAAAAAGCCTTGTTTGGTCCCATTCAATGAGTGCTGAGTGCGCGGAAACCTAATAAACTTGGCAATCTGGCGCGACATGGCATTTAGGACTTCAGACAGCACATCCAAAAAACGGGATTGGGAGATCCCAGCTGTAATAACTACCGTACACTGGAATGACTCAGATCCAGAAAAATGTAAAAGTGTGTTTTGTCATTGCAGGTATTGCATGACTCCTTCTCGTGGCTCCAAATCAACTCTGAGTTCCTCCAACAGCTCCAAAATAGCAATGCTGGATAGGCGATATGTTTTAATGATTGTTTCCCCATTCATTCCAAAAATGTTCAAACGAGGGTGAAAAATGTGTTCTCTGTGTCTCCTTTCATCGTTTCGATGTCTCCTTCTTGCAACAATAACTGCAGAAATGTGTGTGCAAACCGCTTGCACCTCCTTTTGACACGTGTTAAATATAGACGCAGTTTCTATGAGCAAAATTGCTTTCAGGTTTGATAAATCACTTTGCGCGTGCTAAATTAATATATTTACATTTTCTCCTCCCAACACAGGCACAATTGCGTGTGAACGCCCCATATTGCATATTCATCACAGCAGACATACTAACTCAATGCAGACGGGCTATTTTGCACCTTTGAAAGATGCAACCCTTAGTGTGCACTGTTAGTAAATCAGTTTGTACTTTTTTTTGCGTGCGCAATGAGTTTGCACACGTTTTTATACACGCAAACCTTTATTAAATCCGGCCCCAAGTGTGCAAACACATAGTTTGGGAAATGTAGCGTGTGGAATGAAGATCAGAACAAAGTTAAGAAGGAAACAATCACAGTATTAATTTGATAGCTTGGCACCCTCCTCATCCTCTCTGATATATCCTGCCAGGCTTGAGATTCTTTACTCAACTCCTAGTATGATTGGTGAGTAGAGTACAGAACACAAACAAACTCTTCTACCAGTCTTCTCCATTGAATTGCTTTAGCTGTCATAATCTCTGTCTTAAGTTAATGCCGCAATCCTATTGGACCCATGTTCAGAAGGTGTATCTGGGATCAATTCAGCTGAACTTTTGCCGCACAACCTGATGTAAAGTCAGTGTAGAGTCACTGTATGTCTCATGCAGTCACACAAGAAAGCGAAAGCAGCTGAATAAGGGTTGAATCACCCAAATTATTTCAGCGCTCTCCTCTATTGCCGTCTCTCTGTGCAGGTAGTTTTGGTTTCATTTTCCTTGGTTATGAGTTATCTATCTCAGCAGAAAGTTGTTCCAGTACAAAATGAAAGTGAGGTGTGTGGAATGAATCTTTAAATGTAAATTTTCAGCGCCTTTAGTACAACTCATGAAACTTCATTCATCCCTATTGTACTGTGGTTGAGGCACAGAAGAAAGACTGATGTCTCAAAGCTGGACATATACAGTATAAAACCAAAATGATCTGCTCAAGTCCTGCTTTTGCAAGTCACAAGTAAGTCTCACATATTCTGCATTCAAGTCCCAAGTCAACAAGGGAAAGTCCCGAGTCAAGTCCCAAGGTAGGACTGACAAGTTCCAAGTCTTAAACTTTGAGTTTCGAATGCTTAACACATTATACTGTAACAGTGAGTTTCCAGCCTCATTGATTGTCAAAGTTACAAAGCTGTTAATTGAATGTTAGCTAACTTTTAGTTTGCTAACTATGTTAATATTAACCTCGACTTACCGTTCACTGTGCAACTTCAAATGTCAAACGAATTGCTGCATCTCCATCTATAAATTTCCATCTGCATGTTTTGCAAAATGCAGTTCGTTTTTTGTTGACCCCCTTGTAGTTTTTTGCACAGAAACAGAATTATCTTCGGTATCAACTGGAGCTCAGTAGCATAACATTAGTTCTTTGTGGTTTTCCCTTGCAATTTGACTGGAATGCTTCAAACAAAGTGGATCTCAGTGGAGAGCCATCTTGGGAGTCATGTGTTAACTGGCTGAGAATTAATAATCTTATCGTTAACTGATTCAGGAAATTGGATTTCCTGATTGGTGGATTCACACCTTCCCCTAATCTTTGGGCTTGAAGTCACAGGTCTTTGGTGTTAAAACCCAAGTCAAGTTGCAAGTTTCATGTTTTGTCAAAGTCAAAATTTGTGACTCAAGTCTGACTGAAGTCCAAGTCATGTGACTCGAGTCTCCACGTCTGGATGACTAGATGCCATTAGAGGGAAGTGAGAATATTGTTTTGTTTTGCTTTTTTGCACTTTGGCTGAATTTGGTTGAACCGTTTAACTGTTGTTTGAAGCTATTGTCCTACAGAGAGTGTTTAATTAGAGGCACTTCAGTGAGTCCTGTGCTACTTGGCAGCCGCCTCACTATCACAACAGTAATAAGAGTAAGGAAGTGGCTGTGAGCTGTTACTGCTGTATGGAACTACAAAAAAGCTTTATGGCACATGGTGGAGCAGTAACATCACAACACCAAACCACCGGGTACGCTCTGATGGCAACGGCTGCTCTCGGTTCAAGCGTGCGGAGCCTCCAAAAGTGTGTGTGCAGGTTTGTCACTAAGCAGTGACCTGTTAGAGTGAGAATGCCACAATTAAATAGGTTGAGCACACTAGTGCTGCAGGCCTATTTGTCTTTCATGCCAAGTTGATCTGATTAGCTGGGCTAAATCCAGGGACCTCCACACACACACACACACACACACACACACACACACACACAAACACACAGCTCTGCATCCTTACAGACACCCTAAGAGCAACGCTGTGCTACAAAGATCTGAATGTGTTCGTATCCACTGGCAGGGACTATATGGAGGAGGCTCATGGGAGAATCCAGCTGCTTATATTTCATGCCCTGCTTCTTCAGTGGTGTGTTCACGGTCACCCTGGAAGAAAGACTACTAACTGCAAGAGTCTGATTCTTAATGTTTACTTTACAAATGCTGCAAATAGATGATCCCACGTGTGAAAATGATTGCCTGGTACTCAAAGATCATTTTTGTAGCTCTAGTCATCGTTTTAATAGTTATGGTAACACTCAACAACAGTATGCAGGGTAACTGCCAACAGAATGTTTTCTTAATGAAGCGTGAACATGTGACTGCTCGTGTTCAGCCTGCTCTCATCAGATGGCTTATGAATAACATGCCGGTGTCTTAAGTCATTTTGCCGATTATCAAAACACCTTTGTTGCTTTTTCACCTCTCTAGTTGGTCAGCACAGACTTAATGCAGACATGGCGAGTCATTTTACGCTCAAATGTCCTTGAGAAAAAAAAAAGTCAGGTGACGTAGTGTAGACCGACCCAGCGACAAATGTTTGTGATACTGCGGTGGCACATTGTAGTGTCCGTCACTGGTGTCTGCTGGTTGTGTCTAGAAGGGAACATAAGTTACATTACGTACTCATGTATAAAACTTGCATAATAATGCGTAATGTGGCATATTATGCTATATTACACATGTGAACTTACATAAGTAATGTACTTACCATGATCTTTTCCAGCCTACTCAAACAGTTTTTATGCTTTTATTTTGAAAGTCTCCCTGGACGTTGCATATTTATTACTGCTAACTTGACAGCAACTTTTAACTTTATTATGCAAGTAAATTCATAGTTTTCACATGACGTCATGTCCGTATGGGAACGCCCCCTTGGAGGCGCAAAACAATGCTGTCTTTCGCTCCCTGCCAGCTTACGAACTGAACGGTCTCTGCTGTTTCGGATAGTTGTGCGATCGGATGCGCTAACCGACAAGGAGACAAGCCTGGGCTGTGTTTCTACAGAATCCTGCCTGACAAATTAAAAAAACAAAAACAGAAAGGATGAGATCAATGGCAAAGTTTTGATAAGATTTATGTCATGAGATATGATGTCAACCCGACAAAACCATACTGCCTTGTCGTTACTGTCCTGCAACACTGACCAGAATGACCCTGAAACCAACTAAAACTCATGAGTTAATGTTAGATAACTAATGTTAGTTAATTAGTACTAACCTTTGCTTTGACAATGAAGAATTTCTTATA
Organism: Lutjanus campechanus; assembly: GCA_027495735.1. Taxonomy (NCBI): domain Eukaryota; kingdom Metazoa; phylum Chordata; class Actinopteri; order Lutjaniformes; family Lutjanidae; genus Lutjanus; species Lutjanus campechanus. Next base: position 13,060 of record JAJHUR010079611.1, on the reverse strand, counting down.
CTTCGCCTCCCAAACAGCAACATTATTGACCCACCTAGATCAAAAATACATATAACTGTCTGTACTTTTGTACACTTTCATCCAGATCAGCAGTGTAAGGTGAGGAGGATAGATGTCAACATTGCCTAAGTGGAGCTCTGGCAGGGACTTTAGTGACTCAAATATGGCAGCAGATGCTGTATGTGTATCACAAGTGCCCAAAAACCTGCAGTTTGTTTGCATATCTTTATTTTTCTTTAGTTGAGAGGTGATACAAATATTTGTGGCTTGAAACAGAGGGAAATTTGGACTAAACTGTGGCTTGTGCTGCGTCTCTATGGAGAGTCCGATGTGAGCTGCCATGTTGGCCCCCTCATTTTTGCCCCCCAGATCACTGTGCGTGTCGTGTAGCTGAAAACTATGAATTGGCATCACATAACAAACGTACTTATTTCAACAAAAAACATGCTCTTTTCCTAAATCTAACAAATTAGTTTTGGTGCCTGAAACTAACCAAACTGTGACCACTCCACAACACCACACCTGATTATTGTTACCATGTCCAATACTCAATGCTATCCTATGAGATCATGTTTCTTGTCCCGTCTGACATCTTTTCAGTGATGATGGACAAAACTCAGATTGATTTGCCTTCAGGGGGAGACAGAATATTTCTAATACTGAGCCCTGTCACGTTTCGCACCAGCCACTCACTAAAATGACTCTTCATCTTACCTCATCCCCTCTGAGTTTTTAACCTCAATCCACCCCGGTCAGCCTGTTTGATGGGGAAAATGAAAAGGAGACGGGAGAAGACGGTGCGAGCGAGAGCTTTGGCTGAAAACTCCCAAGTTTTTTTCCCCCCTCATCCTCACAAGTTAATGTGTTTTAGTCCCCTGAGTCACAGAGCACCCAAGCTGTGTATTTATTTTTTTAATCGTCTCCGCCAGCTATGAGAATGAGTCATCACACTCCTCTCTGCTCTCTGCCGCTGAAGACAGAAAATTAACCATAGCCAGAATATAGACGCGCTGAGGTGAGATCACCCACACGTGTTGAGACATATACGTCTAATAAAGCATGCACACGCACGTGTACACGCGTTTCCAGTGCGCACGGTCACGCACTCACACTAATTGTGACTTTTACAGCAGCCTGTCGGTTCCTTTCCCTCAGCATCCATCCTCTCTTGTCTCTCAAATCCACCTGGAGAAAGCACTCATCCTCAGAGATGGCGCGCCTGTGCTTTCACACCAAATTGGGTTAGATTCTCACCCCGCGCAGATTCCTGCCTGCCTCTCACACTGCTCTCATCTCTCACCGCACAGGCCTGTGTGGTCTCATAAAGGTGAATAGAACATCAAACACCGTCTATGTTTTATACATCAGTCTGCAAGACGGAGAAATTCGGCTCTGGGTTTCAAGACTTTTCATTTTAAAACACTCCTACTGAAGGTAGATTTGTCAGATTGGCCAATAAATCATGAATGATCGTTTTCATCATATCGAGGAGCGGTTAACATTAGTTTTAATAATAATAATTGAAGAAGTATGCATATTTAAGAGTTGGTATTTCTTCAAGTCCACTTACAGCCTCTACAGCTCAGACCATCTCATACATGCTTTGATTGTCGCTATTTTTAATGAAGGCTGCTTGCTAGAAAAAGTATTAGTCAGGTGAAAATTTCTGTGATGGTCGTACACAAGGAAAAGTTCTGCAACCTGCATGTATATTTACACGTGTCACATGTATTATTTTATTGTTTAGAAAAGCCAAATAGAGAAATATGACCGAGAAAATCCAATCGCAGCAGAGTGCACGCACAACAGAAAAGGACAGAAAAAAACAAGGTAATGTCCAGCATGGAGACAAAATCTTCAATACTGTACTCACAGGGATCCCCCCCCACACCCCACACCCCAAATTCAACCCTCCAACACACATGACAACCATAGTGCTGCAGTTACAATCCGAACAAGCCAACAAACACCCATCACTGCCACCAATGATGTCTTTTAAAAGGGAGCAGCTTTAGTCAATAAATGGCTCCATAAAGTGAAGCAGAACATGAGTAATGAAATGAAGACTGGCGCTAATTCTCTTGGCACAAATAACACCACTGCAGAAGAAAAAGATTAATTCATCAATTAAAGGCAAAATGAAATAATAAAAAAAACCTTATAACCCTTTTAGATCACATCCCCAGTCACACTGTGCACCTCTTCAACAATATATGCCATGTTTTCTTCCTCTAAAACACAATATGATGTCCTTACTTAAGCTTGAACCAGCCAATTTCAAACAATATCATGGCAACCACCCATCAATCAATCTTCAACTTTTAGAGCTAAGATTGATAAGTTAGCTAGCTAGCAATCTCCTGAAGCAGATATCTGGATATGAAGGCAGAATCAGTTGGCAAAAGATGTTATTTTAGCATCAGAAGCTTCCTGGTTTCCATCCGTAGTACGAGTTGTGTTGACCAATCACGTTTGAATGAGCTTTGGTTGTATGCAGGTCAACAGTCCGTGGGGAACAAAAGAGGCAGAACAGATTGGCCAAAATGCAATCTCAAAGCCTGACGATTGCTTTTAATTAGCTTTTTATTTAATCTGCATTCATATGCAAATATCTGGGTTCGAGGGGTTCTCTGATTGGCTACTTAGCAGCAGAATGGTATGTCGGGTTATGACGCAGCCACTTTTAAATCAAGTCAAAATCCTCCCAACATTATGTCCCGCCTGCCTTATCCCCTTTCACTCGGAAATACATCACTAATACAGAAGCTAGCTACTCTCAAAATGCTGTTTCATCTGGGCTGGAGTTCTGGAGTTCCAGAGTTCCAGTCAAACTTCGATTGAATGAAAAACGATGTGGAAAATGTGATGAAACATGGCATTTCTGTTTTATATATTAATGCGAGGAAGCTTACAGTCTCCTCATCACTCCAGATCAGAGGTTTTTGTCTCTTCAGTGGAAGCTTGACTGATGAATTATTTACTCAGGATGTATATTCTCCAACAGAATACAGTGCAGTGTACAGTGCATCAAAAAAAGAGAGAGCTTGTATCACAGCTTCTCTTCATGGTGGTATAGTTTCTGTTGTGGTCGGATGGTTTCGGACAGTCTCTCTCCATCTCCAGCCTGAGCAACGTACTGAAGTTCAAATGCAGTTTTCAACCAGCAGCAGAAAAATGTTGGTGAAATAGATGCAATAGAGTTTTTCTTTGAACCCAAAACACTTTAGTTGTGCTGGGAAAGAGATTCAGTGGCTTCATTTAGTACATCGAGGCAGCTGCTCTGGCAGGATGCAATAGATTACTGCACATTAAACTACAGATCACAAAAACATTTAGGCTAAGAGCTGATACTAATCCATAAAAATATCTTTAAAGGGATTGTAAAGCAACAATAAATGTGCCAAATTTGAATGATTAAAAAAATCACGTGTGTCCATTCTGGGCGTGTCCACTCCACTGTACAATCTGAAAACCACCTGAAACACGGACGCTCCTTCTAGCAGGTTTATTGGACATGTCCAGACATGTTTGAGCCACCAGAGCCAGAAGAAGGTGACAGGATGTTTTTTGTTTTCTTCTGTGTCAGGTTCTTGGAACTGAAGTGAGCTGAAGTGAACTGCTGGGCTGATTTGGACTGAGAGAGTCGCTGAAGGTACGTTCCTAACTGACTGTTGGGGAGGGTGAGCCAGCATCATTCGTGAATTGGTTCGTGATGCTTTTATAGTGCTGGGGGACCATAGCTCCGGCACGTCACTGAGCCATGCCTCAGGTCCGCCCAAAAAAATCCCAAACACAGAATTCATGAACAACAGTTTTACCGTCTAATTCCACAATTCACCACTACATAGTTCTCAGTCTTTTCATGTTTTCAGCAACTAATTTCTAACATGTATACTGTGTTAAGAAGAAGCTTCTTTTTCCTTTACAAGAACTTTAACTGGCCCTGATAGCTTTAAGCTGAAGAAATCCCTACCCAGTGTTCTTTAGACTGCCTGTCATCAATATGCTGTTCATCAGTGTGTAAATAGACCCTTTTAGTGCCGACAAAACAGAGAGAAAACTGGAGGCAAACACGGATCATTTCAGAGTAGTAGGCCAAATAACCTACTGAAAATGTCATCTTGCTGTGTTTTGGGGCGCTAGAATAGAGGCAGTAATGGCTCTAAATTGAGTTTTTATCACATACCAGCTGCCATTGCCAGTCAAAAAAAGGTTGAAAATGCTTAAATGCAATGAGATGAAAGTACTGGACTGAGGCAACCATCAGAAATGGTCATGTTGTACCACACAACTCATATCAGGTAAGCTTAAATAAAGTATTATCTGCTGTAGGTATGGATGGTGTCTAAAGGTTTGTCATGCCTACCTAATCAGAAATTTGGGTACGAGGAGAAATAGGTGATTTATCTCATAATGCTAACCCTTTTAGCGCATTAGCTAACCCTGTTAGCTAGTTGTACGGCAACAGACGAAACATAGAGGAAGATGTTTAGGTGCTGCGTTGCATAGGTTCAATGGAAATTGCAGAAAGGTCTTCAATCTATTGCGGGATATGTACGGGTCAGCCAGTCTGCCTCTACCTAGGCTCCGCCCACAGAAAACGTTATGTTTGCCTATAGAAAAGCAGCCTAAATAATAATATATGTTCCTCTTTATTTCAGTCTGATTTTATTTTCCCCATTTTCACTTTAGAGTTCTGTTTAATCTACAAATGACTGTGAGAAAACTAAAAAAAAAAAAAAAAAATCTGCACACTGTTGCTCACTTTTGATCAATATCTGCTAGGGCACCGTAAAACTTGACATTTTAACAGTCCGTTGTTAATGTTAAACTCTCTATTTAAAAGTGGGTTTAATTGATGGCACATGCACACACAGTTGCACACTGACTTTCGCTGTGAAAGGCAGCAGTGTTCTCCTCTCAGAGTGACTGATGGCAGCAGTGGCTTGTTAGCTACCTGCTTGGCTTTTGGGAAAGAACCGATGGTTATTAGACCACATAGGCAGCCATGGCTGCACCTCCTGATGCTTTATTAACACCCTCCTGACTCTGAGAGCCAGTCTCCAACAGCTGAGGGTCTCAACTTAAGGCTCTAATTTTAGAGGGAAAAGGGGCTTAAAGGAGAGTGTTAAATCAGTGATTAAATCAGCCCTAAGGACTCTGTCAGCAGGACACTTCATCTACAGTACACTGCCCTCATTATGAGGAGTATCTGCTATACAGCTTAACCTGAGGAATATTTCAGTCACGCTTGTTGCAGTAATGATTTGTAGATTTAAGAGGGCCTCAAAATGCAAATTATACACCCTGTAACATTAGACCCATACTGTATTAGTATGCCAGTGTTGGCCTGTTGTCAGCACTTAGTGGATCAGCATCATTTACCTATGATGCAGTGCACTTAGATCACCAATTTATTTATTGGATAATTAATCAGTATCATACTGGTTGTCAGAGGTGTGGACCAGAGTCACAAATCTGATGACTTTAAACTCAGCTCAACAAAATTATAAAAGACTTGCAACTCGACTTGGACACCAATGACTCCTAACTTCACTTGGACTTGAGCCTTTTGACTTTAAAGTACTTGAGACCATCCCCCAAACCCAAAGATTACAGATCTGTTTTCATTTCCTGAATCAACTAAGGTTAATGCTTTTCATTCTCAGCAGTCGACACTTAATTCCCTGGATCCATTTTGTTTGAACCAATCTGACAAGTTGCAGGAGAGAACCATGAAGAGCTAACGTGACGTTACTGAGCTCCAGTTTGAAAAAAATTATACCAAAGATCGTTTCATTAATGTGCAAAAACTACACGGTTGTCATCAAAAGACAAATGGTATCAAACAAAATGTGTGGGTTAAAAAATTATAGACAGAAATGCAACAACTTCCGACGCAATAAGTGGAGGCTCTGATGTTAAAATGGCACCCCGTGCATGTTTGTTGAAAGTGCAAGCAGTTTATTCCGACTGATATGTCTGTTTACTGTTGGGCAGCACCCCCTAGTGGACACAATCATGACAGGAGAAGTGTAAGAAGCGAGACAATCCACATTTGGAGGAGGTGGAATGGACAGCCCAAACAACCAAAGGACTTTCTCCCAGGAGAGCGGGATTCTAGTCCTGTGTGGGACAAAAAGTAAACTTTGTGTTTTGAGTAACGTAAAATTTCATTATCCACATGTCTGTCATGCGAGTTATGTCACTTCTGCCACATGACGTACGTAACGTGGTTATTTCAACACAAACCACAATCTTTTCTTAACCCTTACCAAGTAGTGTTATTGCCTAAACCTAACCAAACATAAACTATGTGCGTCACATGAGTTATGTCATAGCACGAGTGATGTCACGTGACATACAGTATGTATCGGAATTATTTTAACCCAAACAACAGCCAAGTAGTTTTATTGGCTAACGCTAACCAAGTATTTTCTGTTCCTAAACCTAACCAAACTGTGACCTTTTTACAATGTAAACCATGTGTGTGATGTCACATGATTTGTGTCACATGACCTATGTAATGTAGTTAAAATCCGGTAAGCCTGTCACTGCCGGTACTCTCCACCGTTAATATATGCCATTTTGGGAGTAACTGATAATCGACCTGTTCTGGTGTTATAAAAATGGAATTACATTTGGTGAAGAGTGCATTACGACTCACTGACTTGTTTAGGACTCGAAACTCAAAGTTGAAGATCTGGGACTTGCCTTTCTTGACTTGGGACTTGAGTGCAAAGACCTGAGACTCACCTCTGATGGTTGTTAGGTGAAGCCACCAACTTAAATCGATCTCACAGATTTACGTGACAAATTTAAGGGTTGTAAACCTTTACTCCATTTGTAAAAATACTAATAAAATCATAAATAAATGAAAAACATAGGCTAATTTATAAAATATCTATTACACTCAAATTAAAAGATATATTTGGTGCTTTTCTTTTTACAATAATCCACTTTACAGAGCCAAACCAACAATGGTTGCATCTTATCAACAAGAATTGTGTGTTCCTCCTTGTCATAGAGCTCCATTGTTGTCCAAAAACTCTGAGTCACTGGGTGTCATGTTCCTTCATTACCAGGAACACACACACACACACAGGCGTTTATTTTAGTTTATTCCTGCTGGCCGCTGGGACGGGCTTTTGAATGGAAGCCTATTTATACACTAATTCAATACAAATGAATCCACTGCGGAGCCACAGAGTACACACACACACAGTGCACACACACACATGGCTAATTTAAAGCACACAGAAGTACAGAGGATGGTATTAAATGTTATTTTTAACATGACCTGCTTTCTGCTGGCAGAGATTCCACAATAAGAGGCCAGAGGTACATTGATCTGTTTGTCTGACACGGTGCATACAGCTATAGACTTAGTGACCACTGTGCATGAAAAAAAAAACACACAACAAATGAGACTGTACACACACATTAAGAGGAACTCTGGGGACAGAATGAAATTGATTTTCTTTAAAACCACATGTTGTTTTTGAAAGCATTGGTTCATTTCCTGCAACTGTGGAAACTGGGATAATACCTAGAGCATTAAAGGGATAGTTCACTCTAAACTGAAAATTCAGTCATTGTCTACTCTCCCTCATGCCGATTGAAGGTCGGGTTTAGTTTTTTAGTCCACAAAACACTGCTGGAGTTTCACTGGAAAACTGTGTTGCAGAATCTCACGAACAATGGAAGTGAATGGTGACCAGTTTTCAAACATTAAAAAACAACAGAATAAAAACATAAAATGTCTCCATTCTGCTCATCTGATGTAATCCAAGTCTCCTAAAACCCCAGCATGCCAAGTTAACTTTAAAAAAATGTTATTTACGCCATGTTTTTAGCCTGAATCTTCACTGTAGATCCTTGGAGCCACACTCACATGCACACTGTCTGAACTGGGTGTGTGTTGTGACGGTGTGCAAATAGCATGTTGGGACTTTAGGAGACTTGGATTATGCCTGACAAGCAGTATGGAGGCATTTTATGTTTATTTTACTGGCTGTTTTTTTACATTTGAAAACTGGTCACCATTCACTTCCATTGTTTGGGTGATTCTGCAATGACTGAATTTTCATTTTTGGGTGATCCGTCCCTTTAAGGTTGAGATAAGTCATTCACCTTGAACTAAAAAATTAGCTCAATACTTTTTTCTCCATTGATTAATCTAAAATTTAAATGGCATAAATGACATAAACTACTCTCTTCCATCCACTCTAACTTATTTCATTTTAATTTCTATTGACAATCACTGGTGAATTCAGTTGGCAGATCATTTCCCATATGCTTGTACTTCCCACTAACATGAAAGAATTCTCACAGCTATTAATATTTTAACAGCAGCAGCACTATGAGAAACAGCACAACTTCCAAAGAAAAAGAAAGCTGAGACACAGCTACCTTTCACTTCTTGTTGATTTTCATAAAAGACGTAAGCAGTCACATTCAAAAACAATTATATGCTGCATGTGTTGCATGGGATTTGTAGTAAATGGGTTATGAAAGAGTGTTGTGTCACTACTTTACCAGCCAAGTGACAACAGACTGAATGTAACAATGAAACAACTTACATGAATGAGCTGGTCTTATTTAACCACTGTGTTTCGGCACATGGCAGAACAGGTAAAAGCTGTGCATGTGCTACAAGACGGCTGAATCTTTCTAATTGTCCAATGAGAACTTGACCTCTAAAGCAGGCATTCCCAAAGACTGGGTCATGACCCACAGGTGAGTCACAGGAGATTTTATTTGGGTCCCTTAATAAATGAAAGACTATGGAAGAAATTCTGCAAAAATTTAAGATTTATATCTGCAGTACATCCCTTACAAAGCATTGATGAGAGGAGAAACACTGTTATTTCTGCCCAAATGCACTTATTTTGACTCATTTATGAAGTAGTTCTATGCTGTAAAAATGAAAAAGTTCTTTACATAAACTTGAATTGTTGAGTTTCAGAAAACCCGAACAAAAAAGTATTTCAAAGATTGAGTAAAGTTGTTGAGGTAAGTTGCCTTGAAATTTTGAGTCATCTCAACTTTTCTTTTAGGATCGTTTTGTTGAAAAGAGGAAACAAAAAGATTGAGATGGCTTGTTAATTCAGCCTAAATGCATTCATTCTTTATTTATAAAGTATTTAAACTGCATTTGCATGCAATAAGATAATATATGGTGATGTGGAAATGGCAGTAACAATGGTCAGGAAAGGTCATTAATGCATAAATTATCTCTCCCAATATTTATTAATAAGGCCTGTTGTGAATTGGGTCACGATGTTTTGTCATTTTTAAAAAGTGGGTCCCCAGAAAAAAAGTTTGGGAAACACTTGTCTAAAAAACTTCAACATAAAGGCGGACAACAAAATAGCCTGGTTTGAGATTTATTCTACCTTATCTAACCTGACACGCACGATGGTTTGTTGCAGAGACCTGTCCGGTAAGTCGTCCTTAGGAACTGTTTGGAAAAGGGCGGGCACTTTTAAAAAAAAACACTTGGCAGGTGATTGGATGAACCCAATAACACTAGTTAACTTCAACCAATCAGATTGAACTCTTGCTGGAGAAGAGTGAAAACGTCTTTTCCATCAAGAAAAGCTTTCAGCGCAGAGACCAAAAGAAGCATAATGCCTGCGCCAAAAACGCAATTTCGTAACCCCGCGGCTTACTGTTCTGAAATTGCGTTCAGCAAAAAAATAAATAAAAAACATAAAAATGTATCTGCATACGTAACTGTGAAATAATCAGTGCATAGACATGGTCTCTTATCAAGTTGCTAATTGGACCAATGACCGACACATAGAAATGCTGGCCTGGATATCAGTTGTCTAAACAGGAAGTCCTGAAACATTGGCTGTTGCCCCCTGAGGCTAAATCATCAGACACCAGAAGGGGAGGGACTTTGTCTGTCTATCTGTCAAACTATTTGACTTTATCAACATTTTGGTGTCAAAATTTCAAAAATGTTTTTTAAAAACTTCTCTAAAAATGTTTATTGAGTCACTAAAGACCTGAGGTACGTTAAAATTTGTATTCACGGTATGCTGGATACATGTAGTAGTGGGTAACATTGTGTTTTCCTGTTTGGCCTCATGGTGGCGCTGTTGTGTCATTGTAAACTATGAATAAATAGAAGGCATAAAAAAAAGTTTACTTATATGAGCTTCCTGTCACACTGACATGATGGTGCAGCACTTCAGTGCAGAGCAGCATTTTCTTTGACATCAGAGCGTTTTGATGAGAGCTGATCTGGAAATGAAGGCGCGCCTGAGGCTACTGATGACGAGGAACAGCTACATACAGGCTGCCCTACCTTATGTGAGGGTTGTTGGGGTTGTGTGAAGCCTGAAATGAATACCTGCAGGTACTAATGAGGTATTTCTTGCTGTGTTTATTGAGTTATCAGTCAAAAATAACATTGAAGAACAGTGTTTTTGCTGTGACAGTCCAAATATAGTATAAAATGATCTATCAGAAAGGATTAGGTCTCAATCAAGGAACCAAACACAGCAACTTTGATGCTTCTATGCATCCTTATGATACATTACCATTAGAAATTAACACAAAGTCAAACAATATCATCACAAAGCAAGGCAAATATTGAAGACCTAACCGACTAGTGCAGTGCAAAAGCTACAACTCTTTAGAACTCTTTTTTTTTTTTTTTAAAGTAAGTGGAAAGATATATAAAAACTTAAATTTTGATGTTAGCCTCGGAGATTATAAATCCAGAAAGCCTCTTCACCAGAGGAACATGCTGGCTGTTTGACAGAGTCCATCTCCACAGGTTTGAGGCAGTTAGAGAATCATGCTAACATTAAACAGGAGGGTTTCAGCAGGCGGTGAGTCATGTCATCATCTAAAGAGCCGGTCCCCCTGGGTGTCTGGCTGATCCCACTCCCAGCTGCTGAGCTCAATCGATTCTCACTGGATGTTTTCCAAAATTAAATCTTCTAACAAAAACTGAGCCCGTGACATGTGCTCTGACTCTGCAGGCCTGCGTTTCACTTGATATTGAATACCGAACCAGTGGTTGTATCAAGGCGTGTAACAGCATATAGTGTGGTGTTTCTGTGACACAGAACACTGAAGATGATGTCAATTTAATGAAATATCAACTAAATATTAAAGGTTTACTCCGGTCATTTGACACTAGGGCTGTCTGAAGGGCTTCAAATCTCTCTTTATTTACTTATTTCACCCATTCTTAACAACTGGAACAAATCATGTCCTACCAAATGAAACTTTAAAAATAATTAAAACCAACTTTCTGGTTTAATCTTTTTGAAAATGTATTTAAGTTTTTATATATAAAGTGTTTTAGTTTGCTTTATTTTTTTTTTATTCCTAAACTTGCTGTCACAGAAAACACCCTTGTCCCAGACAAGAATTCACAATTTCAAACATTTAAGAATGTATTTAAAGCTTTCGAAATCTAAAATTAACAATACCTAATGATAACATTTGTAAAAGTGTGCTTTTAATAATCGTCTTTGTTTTAAAATATATTTCTTCTGAAAATGTTGGACCTTTAAAAATTATTTAACTACACAGACCAACCACTAATGTTAGCTACACAGATCTGCTGCTAACATTAGCTATAGAGAATAACTGCTAACGTTGGTTACACAGATCAACCACTAACATTAACTAGACAGAGCAACCACTAGTGTTTGCTATGCAGGCCAACCACAATTGCTAACTACACACACCAACCGCTAACATAGGCTACACAGACCAATGGCTAATGTTAGCTACACAGATCAACTGCTAATGTAACCTACACAGACCATTTGCTATTGTTAGCTGCACAGATCAACCGCTAATGATAAATACACAGACCAACTGCTAATGTTCACTGCGCAGACCAACCACTAACATTAGCTCCACAGACCAACCACTAATGTTAGCTATACAGATCAACCACTAACATTACACACGCAAACCATCTGCTAATGTTAGTTACACAAATCAACCGCTAACATTAGCTACACAGACCAACTGCTAATGTTAGTTACACAGACTAACCGCTAATATTATCAACACTGAAATCCAATATGTAGCTAACCTGTCAATACTTAGTAGTATAAATAGCATTAGTGTTAGCATTAACTAATTAATTAAATAGCCTTGTCAATTAGCATTTATTAGCATATTAAGCATTAATTAGCAATAGTATTAGCAATTAGTAGCGGTTGTACTATTGCTTAATATAGTGGCAGTTCACTTGAAGTGTGAAGTGTGAAACACATACTTAACAAAGTACATGTAAATGTTCAGCAGTCCTACATAACAAAAGAGGAAATATCTGGACAAACAATTAATACACTGAACAACTAACATAAAACATTATATTAGGCTTATTTCACCATTTCGTATAAAGGTAACCCAAAAGCAACAGAAATTAATCAAGTTATATATTTTTTAATTTTGTGATACTTGGATTAGGTTACTGACTACATTTTTTAACAGGTAATTATTAATTGTATTGAAATTCATTTTTAAAGTAATGCTCCCTCCCTTGTTGTGCAGTACAACCATGCATGAAGCATCAGTGTGCTTCTATGGCAGTCACTAGCCTCTGAATGTAAGAACAGGACTATAACAGATGGCACAGAGTGAGGACATCAGAGGAACTCAGCTGTAATATATGCTTATTTTTTTTCTCTACTTGTGTGTCTTTAATGTATGCTGGGCACTTGGAGTGATAGTATGTACCACATGACACAACGAGGTAGCAGGCAGATTAAATTGGTAATGAGGTTACACACACGTCTATAGTACATGCTGTTCCACACGAGAGACGCATCAGCGAAAAGGCTGTAATCATGCTGGGAGACTACTGGAATTTATTACGCCCAAAGAAGAAAACGGTTGTGTTTTTAAAAATATTATGACCACTGGCACTTCTGCAGCTCCGAGAGCCTCACGAGTGCTTATTAATGTTAATAGGACGAAAATAGCAGCACAGCGGGCAAAATGATCCAATGGGAAGACCAAGAGGTAGGGAGGTGATTTGTATTCCCCTGCTGTTGCCCTCCAGCCTCGGCTTTTT
>JAJHUR010079610.1:0-27038 GCA_027495735.1 Lutjanus campechanus | reverse complement strand
TCTACTCACCCCTATGCCGATGTGAGGATGGGTGAAGATCTTCAGTTCACAAAACAATCCTGGAGTTTCAGCAGAAAACAGGGTTGCAGCCAAATCCAGTACAATGGCAGTGAATGGTGACTGCGGATAAAATGTTTAAAAAAAGAACACAAAACAAACACAGAATGTCTCCATCCTGCTCGTGTGGTGTAATCCAAGTGTCTGTGAGCCGCAACATTACAATTTAACCACAAAAGACGCCATTTACACCATGTTTTTAGCCGAAATGTCAACTGTAGCCTCCCAGGTAGCATGTAAACATGGCGTTGATGTATCGCGAGACTTCGTATATCTCTTAATGGATGCACGTGTGAAAATATCGCGAGATCTCTTGCGCATCTGGCTCGAGTCTGAGAGGCTACAGTTGACATTTTGGCTAAAAACATGGTGTAAATGGCGTCTTTTGGGGTCAAATTTGAATGTCGCGGCTCACGGACACTTGGATTACACCACACGAGCAGGATGGAGATATTTTGTGTTTGTTTTGTGTTCTTTTTTTTTTTTTATACATTTTATCCATGGTCACCATTCACTGCTATTGTACTGGAAACCCTGTTTTCTGCTGAAACTCCAGGATTGTTTTGTGAACTGAAGATCTTCACCCATCCTCAAATCGGCATAGGGGTGACTACATATTGAGTGAATTTTCATTTTTGGGTGGAATATCGTTTTAAGAATAGAAACGATTTAATTTATTTTTATTTTGCACAGTAAAGCTTTGGAATGAATCACTTATGTTTTTTGCTGGCTGTGGGTGTTGAGCTCAGTTTTCCTTAGATACAAGTAGGGTGGGCTTCAAAGAAAAAAGGTTGGGAACCACTGGTCTAAAATAACTTCACTAAAATAACTTTAACTTCACTTGCTAGCATCCAAAATAAAATGCAGGTGCAATATTGTTTGGTACTCACAAATCCATGGAATACTGCCTGAAGCACGTGCTCTGTGTGAGGAATGCAAAAGACTGTGGGTGGATTTCAGGCTGGCTTCTGCAACAGTCCAACATGGTGCTCTAGCTTGCAGCATCAGTTCAGAACGATGCTGTAGCAGGTGGGAGACATCTATTCCTCACAGGGACGTTTCCTGGTCTTCTCTGTGTAATGAGAATAAACTGTCTCTTAAATCAAAATCCAATGGTGGAAGGAGTACTGAAAATCTGTTCTCAAGTACAAGCACTGTTACATTACTAAAATACTAGTCAGCTACATGTAAAAGCACTGGTGATGAGTAAAAGTACAAAGTATTTGTCTCAAAAACTATTCATAGTATTAGTTACTTCTTAACCATTGATGTTAAATACACTGTCAATAGCAGTCATTCAATCAAAGAGGTTTCTGTTCCTCCAATTCTTCAGTGTCAATTACTGTCAACTCCTCCTCTGTTCTGCTCAGTGGGCACTGTCACCTCTATGAATTTTGCAAATTTTGTGCATTTTCCTTGACCAATAGTTGAAAATGCTAAATACAAAACAATTTTTTTTCTCATTTTCATTTTTTTCTGCTTTGTTTTTCCATTTTTTTAAATCTCATTTTAAGTTAAAGTTTCCTTAAATGGCTCCACCAGACAAAACAATATCAAATAAGCTGCAATTACTGCCATTTTTAGACGATGGATTACCTATCCATGAATACCTTTTCAATTAGTTAAATTCTCAGCGGTGATTAATTAATCAATGATTAATCATTGACATGTCTCTAAACATGTGCTGCTACAGTGTTTAGTTTTTCATTCACATGTTGTTTGGGGGAAATGCAGATGAAAGGTTTGACTATTAATTCAAATTGTACTCAGTGCTAAATCATGATTTTGGAGGCAACTAAGTGGATTACATTATGTAATACATATTTACGTGCGAGCAAAATACAGATTTGAAAATCTATTTTAAAAAGTAGAAGTACCCCCCAAAAACTACTTACTTAAAGGGGCTATATGCGAAATACAGCTTTATTAGCCTTCAGGAATTTTACTTTTGCTATGTACACAACTAGTGGTGTATTGCTAGAGAGTCACGTGACACGCCCTCTGTGTGTGTTGTTCTGGAGCCTTTGTTTTGGTAAGCCGGTCCGGACGCGCGTGCATGTTGGTGCATGTGAACCTCACCTCCTCTCCTCCACCGGAACCATTATGCCACTCCCCCTATATTTAAAAGCGCTGCGGTCATTGAGGACTGTCTGCTCACTTTGCGAAAGCAGCATGGCGGAAGAAAACCCTATGAAGAGTCCACGTTCGGTAAGCCAAGAAACTTTCAGATAAAGACAGGGATAAGACCCGGGTCAACATCGGCCTCGCATTTCCGAGGTGGAGGGCTCTACTACAGACAAAAGGACTTAAGTTTGACTTGGAGCTAGCACTTCTTCTCTTGGACCAGTAAGTTCAGTAATTTTAAGTAACTTTATCAGTATCATCACATGCTGTTTGTTAGTGTTCGACTAATGTTAGACAATGCATATCATGTCCATTAGGATGGGCAAACGGTCGGGCTCGAGGTGTTGCCTCTTTAGCATTAGCTACATTTGAAGCTCTGTGCTGTGTTGTTGGCAGGGCAGCAGACAGCCGCCTGTGCATGCCGCTGCTCAGTTATATTTTAAGATAATGTGGATGAACTATGAGAAGTTACATAGCATTACCTCAGTAAGCCATGCCAACATGGCTAACGTCAGCAATAAGCGTTATAAAGTAGCAAGAGGGGGTGGAGCAAGGGGAAGGCGAGCGGAAAGGATGGGTGTGCCCCTGAGCCAGTTTTGTTTGGGTTAGATGCGGACCAGAGCTGCGACGTCTAGCGGTGAAATTGAAATCGCATTTAGCCCCTTTAACAGTAATTTGAGTATTTGAAATTAGTTACTGCCACCCCTTCGAAAATTTCATGTGTTACGTCAGATGAGTTATTTGACAGTCTACATATCAACAATATACAGTAACACGGACTGCCGCCACATTAAGAGCTCTGCTAATGTTGCTAGCATGCGCTAGCGCGCTAACCGCGATTAGCATAATTTTTTTTTACAAACCATACTGAATTGGCACAGTATAAAAAATAAACACCCTTGTATTTACCTTCTGAAAACCGCAATAAGTCATCAAGGAAGTGGCAAACTTTGTGAAAAGTGAATACAGGGACACTTTTCCAACGTCAACAGAGCTCAGACTGATATAGCTCCACCTTGTAACCTCGCAACGTCTACAACTGGTCCCTCTACCTGAACAGTGGCAGCTGATTGGGCTGAAAAGTTACTATGGCAACCAATAGACGTCAAGATAGACAATGTAACCGTAGATCATTTGCTTTTCCTGTGCAATATGCATACTTAACAAACTACTTGTATTTTACTTAACTATTTTTTTAAAGCCCATAATTCACAATTAAGTGAAATTAGTAACATGAACTTATTTTAATGTAACATTAAAAAAATATATAATTTATTTGTCTGTACTCATTTGCCTATTTATTTGTGTCTACCAAGGAAATTTCACACTGGGCTAAATGTACTTGTACTTTTATGAGTAGTTTTTCAAGTATGACATTTTACTTGTACTCAGCATTACAAGATGTAATCTACTTAGTTACTTTTAAAAGCATAATTGAGCACTAAGTACAATTTGAATTAATGTCCAAACCTTTAATCTGCATTTTAGAAGCCAGTCAGGTGATCTGATCACAAATGGGCCAATGAAAACCAGAACATGCAGATAAAAAATACTAAATAAAACGCTGCGGCAGCACACCTTTGGAGTAAGGATGTTAATCATTAATCATTTAATTCCCGTTAAGAATTTAACCAATTAAAAATCTGTTCATAGATATTTAATCAATAGACATGGCAGTAATTTGCACCTCATTTGATGTTTTATCTTACGGAGCCATTTGCTAAAAATTATTATCTTATGAATTAATAATTAATAATGATTAATCAATTGTTGGTGTTTTGGTTCAGAAAAATTTGCAACCCTAGTTTGGAGAGGTGACTGTGACATCACCAGTTAAATACTCTGAGTAGTTTTTGCAACAAATACTTTGTTCTTTTACTTCAATATTTTTCTAACACCAGTACTTTTACTTGTAACTGAGTATTATTTTAACAATGTAACAGTACCTGTACTTGAGTACAGATTTTCAATACTCTTTCCACCACTGTCCTACACTTATTTTATTATTTAAATACATTCTTTGTTTTTTTAAACATATCTTTTGTATTTTTATGTTGTGGTTGGGTTCAGGGGTCCTGGCCGTAGCATGTCTTTACGTTTTATTGTTTGGATGAACTTGAAAATGTGTGTTAGAGCACCAGTTAATTTAGGGAAAAATCTGAAGGATACTGCAGTTTTGCTCCTCTGCTCAATTTGATTGACATTGAAAGAGATTTCAATATGAACTGAAAAAAGTAATTTTGCTCATATTTATTACTTATCTTGTGTTGGGTTCTAATACAGTTTTCATCTACAGTATGCGTTGGCGCTGACAGGACTCCCTAAGTGATTCTTGTTACTCTCAAAATGCATTGATTTATACTACGGTCTTCAAAATTTTCTCCGGGGCTCTACGGCTCGTGACCTTAGTATTATTAAAATCCATACGGCCCTGGTCTCTTCACCAAAAAACTCATTAATACCAATATACTGCACAGCATTGAGTGTAATGTGTGGGAACTGTGATGTCAGGAAGTATTTCGACTGACATGTTATATTGGACTTATGTATAAACCAAGCTGCATTAAAGATCACTCTCATTAACAGCCTCTCCAGTGAATTGTGCTGTACCTATATGGAGATGACACCAGACTACTTATACCTCCGAGTGACACATCTGAGAGTCTGTGAGCCAATCAGCTTAGGAAACAAGCAATTCGCGTGGGAGGGAAAAGGCCAAACTCAGAACCCTGTAAATGACAAATATCAATGTAGGGAAAATGAATGTGCGAGGAAACACTAAGTTATTGTACCGTGAAGTCCATAAATCTATCAGAAAGGTCAGGGGGGCTTTTAGCTGGCATTAATCACACAGAGAGGCAGATAAAAATACAAGGAACAGGATGACAGTGAAAAAAAGGTCTCTCTTCGTCTCTCTTCTCCCTCTGCCTGAAATTGCACACATCTGTCCCTGTTACTTCAAAAAATACTTTTAGAGGGATGTCTTTCACAGGGGTGTAGCTCTTGCTCACACGGTAAATCAAGGTGTTATTTTTCCATTTTCTGTGTGGGAGCTTTGATTACTTTTTCCCAGTGGCTGTGCCTCTGGTTTCTGGCCAATTTTTTGTTGTGTGCCTCCATGACATGTTACCAATTAAAGTGAAATTTTACTCGGTTTTGTTTGTCCTCCCTCGTACAAACATCTCATCTGGTCTAATTCCTTCAATAATTCTATTTCATATACAGTAGGGTTTTGTTGATATGCTAGATTATGAAAATATCCCCGACACTGTTGTTTGCAAAGAGCCGAGTTTTTTTTTTATTAAAAAGTAGATTTTCCTTCATTTCCCCAAATTGTCAACACATATAGACTCAAAGTACACTCTGAAATAAAAGTTCCAAAGGGGTTCTTCATAAGGGGCTGAGGTTCTACCCAGAACTGTTTTGCTTCTGAAGAACACTTTTTTTTGAAGACAGGGTTCTTTTAAGGACTAAAGGTTCCATTAAGAACCCATTTCATCCAAAGAACCCTGTGTGGAAGAAAGAGTTCTTCTTGTCGAAGAACTTGTTCGTCACGGTTTGTCATGGGTTCGTTGTACCATACTATAAAAAGGTTCTTAGTAGGTAGGTTCTAGATAAAACCCTTGGAATGTGAAAGGGTTCTCAGTAGAACCCACTGGGTGTGTTCTAGATAAATCCCTTGGAATATAATGAGGTTCTTGGTTAAAAAAAAAAAAACCCTGTGTGTGTTCTAGATAAAACGCTACAAAGGTTCTGGGTACAACCCCCTAAGCGTGTTCTAGATATAACCTTTGAAATAAAAGAGGTTCGTGGTGGAACTCCCTGAGTGTGTTCTACATAAAACTCTTGAAATGTAAAAAAGGTTCTTGGTAGAACCCCCTGGGTAAGTTATAGATAAAACCCTTGGAATATAAAAGGTTCTCAGTAGAACCTCCTCACTATATTCTAGATAAAGCCCTTGGAATATAGAAAGGGTCTCAGCAGAACCTATTGGGTGGGTTCTTGTTAGCACCCTTAAATCGATTCTGGATAGAACCTCCAGAGAGGGTTCTGGGTGGAACCTCTGATGGGACTGATTCCAAAAAGGTTCCAAGTGTAACTTTTATAAACGGTTCTGGGTTCTCCTATGGAGACAAGCTGAAGAACCCTTCATGGTCCCAGATAACATCTTTATTTCTAAGAGTGTAATATTGTACCAAATGCTTCAGTGTGTGTTTGCTTTCTTACCACTTAAGTCAACAAAGATCCCACTGAAGCTTCATTCTTGACATCATATCTTTTTAATGTTGTATGATTCATAACTCTGTTCAAGCAGAAGCCGCTCATCACCAACGCTTTCACACTGTTATTATTATACATATACTTTATGCTTTTAAAAGCTCTCACACAAGCCTGGTGGAGGACTAAGCTTGTGTGTATATATCTTTGGTGAAACCTTCTGTGTGGTCGCAAGCACTGCTGCTCACACCGGCTCTTAAGGAGGTGTAGAAACCAAGCCAATTACAGTAAGCACGAGTGTTGCAAGATGAGAATGGAGGGCGAGACCGGCAGTGGCCAAGACTGAACTGAAAATTGGGAGCAAATAGTTGCCAACCTTGAGGCTTCAAAAACAGGGAGGTTTTCAAAACCAACGTGGGTGTCTCTCCCCCCCCCCCCCAAAAAAAGATTGTTTGTTTCCTGCATTCTGGTGATTTTTAAAGAATGAAAATAACAAGATAATGAATACACATTTTCATGCACACACCTGCAGATCATCTGTAACTAGTCAATTTTAAATTTGACTAGAATTACTGCCTCACAGTTGCCTCCGTCGGCCAGGCAAGTTACAGTTTACATGCATGACTCTCCAGACTCGTATAGTATGTAGTGAAGACTTTGAAGGAACACAATAAAATAAGCTATTGCTATATTGACATGTATGATTCTAGTGAATAATTTCCAATGAGAAACCTGTTGTTTTCCCTTAGAGGACTGAGAGAGAGCAGAATATTATAATGTCAAACTATAATGTCACAGTGACCTTTAACTTCCAATTTTTAGTCCATTCATTCTTGAGTCAAAGTGGAGTGGGATAGGACAGGAGTGAAAATCCCATCCCGTGTTATGCATTAAGGAACAACTTGAAAACATATTGCCGTTCAAAATTAATATTTCACAAATGCTTTTCTAAGGGTTTGTTAGCTAGATTGCTCAAAATGTGCCACTTTTCTTGAAAACATTTTGCGAGAAATGGGAATTATTCTTTCAAGGACATCAGGAATTTGCTCGAGTATTTCTCCATCTCTCTCTCTATCTCTCACTCAGGAGGACGAGGAGCGAGTGTGGATGTTTTAAGGAGAACTGGATTCACTGGGCACGAGCAGCTCTCTTCTGCATCACATGCATGCCAGGAAACAACACCTAGTGCGCTGTACAGTGCCAGAAACAAGTTGTGATGACAAAAAGGGAAGGGAAAAAATGTAAAATTTTGTCGTAAATGGGAAGAAATACAGGAGAACGGTGACCCCGAGAGGAAACCGGGAGAGGCAAATGAAAAAACGTGAGCCTCTCTGGAAAATTGAGAGGGTTTGATTGGGAGAGCCAAAAAATTTAGAAGCTTAACAAAATTGAAAATCTGGCAGCACTCAAACAAAACACTGAATTGTGAAAATAAACAGAGCATAAGTTTCCTTTTATGCACGACTGCATGCTTAAAGCACGTCAGCACTGTATTCATCAAGGTCAATTTGTTGTAGTTTCTTTATTCAAAGCTTGACCCACACACAGTCGGCCCTCTTATCATTATTTATTAGTATTGTGGTTATGCCAGAGGAGGAATATGGCCGAGGAAAGGCATAGGTGGCGTCACGCTCAGGTAAAGGCCACGGTCTGCTATCAGAAATCCTATTCATAATTTATCAACTAAACAAATGATGCGCCTTGGCTCTCCCATTGTTCTTGTGCCCTTATCTTCTCCGGGCTGAAGGCAGGTGGAGCGAGAGAGCCTGAACACAAAGCCAGCGGAGACAGAGGCCGCAGCAGATCAGATGATAATGATCTGACCAATCCATACAGACTTGTGGTTCTCTGCATACCAGCCACATACTTTTCTCTTAATTACTTACAATTAGTTTATCCACCAAAGAAGAAAATAGTAGTTTAAAGTTCCAGTGTGTAAGATTTACGGGGATTTATTGGCAGACATACACAGAAAAATAAAGCTGCAAACTGGAACCAAAAATAGTTCACGGAGTGATTCCACAGAAGAACCACAAAAAACATTTTACCAAGAGGTTCCTTAAGGAAGAACCATCCAAAAAGGGTTCTTGAAGGCGGCATACATGGTGCACCAAAGAAGTTAAGCAAAAATAACGGAACCATTTTTATGAAAGTTCTTTGTGGGCCTTAACTGGTTCACCTCT
This sequence comes from Lutjanus campechanus, assembly GCA_027495735.1. Classification (NCBI taxonomy): domain Eukaryota; kingdom Metazoa; phylum Chordata; class Actinopteri; order Lutjaniformes; family Lutjanidae; genus Lutjanus; species Lutjanus campechanus. Next base: position 18,456 of record JAJHUR010079610.1, on the reverse strand, counting down.
TTTAAATGGTTCTTTAGATTTTTTTTTTTCAAATAAACTGTTGTTTGAACATTTTAAATGAAATCACTCTCAGTAGGTTGAAAGACAAACACAGTTAAGGTTCCAAGTTAAAAGACTTGAAGACTTTTCACGACCCGCTGTGAAATAACTGTGAATAAAACAGTAAAATTAAGAAACTTTAAAGAAACATAAAGAACACAAATAACCATCCCTTAAATGAAGAGATTCTTTAGTTGTTGATGACTCTTTGTAGAACCAGAGGGCCTTTTGAAGAACCATTATTTTTCTGAGAGTATTTAGAAATGGAATATATTCTCTATAAGAATGTTTTCATTAGTATATAATTAGAATGAACTTATTATATCTACAGAGGGTGAAAGTCTTCATCCACAGAGTCCATCACACAGAAAAAATTGAGAAAACCCATAATTTCAAGTCTTTAAGTCAAACTCAAACTCAAAATTTTGGAATAAACTAAAAAAGGTTTTGCCAACCCATAATCTTTTGTTCAGATAATTTACATTTCTTCTTTGGATCAATCTTGTGATTTTTTTGGGTCCTTAAAAATGAAATGGTTGCAACTGAAAATATTAAATTCAAGGACCAATTTTTTTATCATTATACAACACAGGGTTGTGTAGTTCCTTCACAAAACACACAAAATACAACACAGATGATTATTTAGATTCCAAAAAGTGATTAAATTTAATATTTGTTTAATTCTATTAATATTTAATTAACCATTAACAATCAACAACTTTTGAACTACATTTTATTTGTTTTTAAAACTCAACAATCAAAGTTTTCCTAAGAAACAAAAAAATCATAGTTCAGCTTTTATTTTAGTCTATTTTAAAAAATAAAACAAAACTTTCAGACATTCAGACTCAAAGTGAAGGCGGTTGCCCTGGATTTATGAGTTTCCTCAATTGTCTCCGACAGGCTTGGAAGGGGAGAGTGAGACGAGGTGTTTGCAATCTGCAAGCTCACCGCTGCCACTAAATCCTACACACTGGTCCTTCAAAGGCATTCTCAAACCATTCACAATATAATCAGGGGATTTCAATTAGCCTCAAAAGGCTAACTAATAAATTGCAACAGAAGATAAATGAGTATCTCATGTAAAGCTCTAACCACACGCTGTAGCTTCAGGGTTCTGTCGTGATGTACCTTGTGCTTTCTCATGTTTTTGACATGGAAAATGTATTAATCAAAAGGCCATGATCCATCTTGGATTCCATTTGGCTTGGAGCAAATCTATATCCCAGCATGCATTTCATATAATTACATGTGGGGCAGTATTCATCTTTTCAGACTGGCTTGTCTCATTTGAAAATATAAAGCCTCTGTGATGTGTGTCCGCTTTTATCCCCGCTTTTTTAATATTCCTATCAAGTCGCTGACGTGAATAGAACACCTGTTTTGCTGTCACATCTCTTTAGATTTCTTTTAAATACATGAATACGTTTCTGAATGATTGGATTAAAAGAAAGAACAAGTTGCCAAAACATGACAGCTGAAATTACAGTTAGCGCTGTGTTTATAGACATTCACACAGAGCCGCTACAATGCAAAGCAAACACAATCTGATATATACAGACGTGACCTTTAAAAAATGTTCTCTATTTATCTTTATTATTCATGCACCTCCTTCGCAATCCAGTGCAGCAGAATAGTGGACAGAACAGACTATAACTAGAATCCTACTACTGTGTCTAACAGTTATTTGCCATACCATAGCTAAATAAGATAAATAATTTAGCATCCCTGTGTTAGGCAGTGTAATAAAGCTGATGTCTTTATACAGCAGGGATCTGGCTGGCTGTGCAGTTTCTAAGTGAGATGGATGAGGCAAAGCCTAAACTGCTGAGGGGTGAAGTGAATTAGGCTCACATTAGGGCTTACATTTTACCATTACAATCAAAATGGAGGCGAGTGGGCAAACATTATCCCTCCGCTGAACGAGCCCACGCCGTATAGCACAGACTCAGCTTAATGAGCAGGATAAAAACTTTGAATGAAACCCAGAGCAATTAAAATTTAGATAAGAATGTCGAAGGTTATCTGAAATATATGTTACCTGAAATATGTGTGTGTGGGCGTTTGTATGCATGCGTCTTAAATGGTTAGAAACATACAAATGACTAATTACGATACCTAATGTGCTTACTGCACATATTTGACAATTCTGTTATCAACCTTAAAGTAAATTAAACATCCTGCGAACATGGGAATTAATTTTCTGGCTTGCTGAAAATTGTATTGTCCCTCAAGGTCTGTGTAATTATCTCTAAAATAGAGCGCAGTCAGTTAGGTCCATATCTATTAAATCTGTCACTAATTATGGAAATTAAAAAATACATTTAGAGTGTCATGATACAAACAGAAGCTGAATCAACATTAAAATTCTCCTCTTTTTTCTTGTTCTTGTCCGTGTGTAGGTGTCATTTACACTGGGAAAAGCAAGGACCGCTTTTTGAAATGGACAATTTGTCCCCATCGATCGTGTGATTTGTTAAAAATGTTCTGACAAACACCTTGCATCAAGAAATGTTGACTAAACAAATGAGAACGCATTGAGTATTATTTATTTGCAGAATAAGAATGACTCATGGTTGGTTAAACTTGACTCATGAACTCTCTGGTTCTTTAATGTTAAAGGGGAAAATTTGGCGCTTTCTCTGCGGATGCCTCGTGACTGTTGATGGTAAATGTGGTCAGCTGAAGCAATAAATTCATCAGTGTGCTGTGTTCTCCTGCTCACGGAGCTTTGTCGGCAGTGCCTACATGTACCAGCATGCATTGCAGGCGACTCCTTTGCCCATGTTGCCATGTTATCACCACCCTCGCCTGTAGCCATTACTTTTTCAGCCAAAACCATTGACATAAACAAAGATGGACACTGTGGCTCCACTTTGTCCCGCTGTACAAAAAGCTATATTATATTGGATATGAGCGCTGCCATCCTGCGCAGCAGAGATCAAGGTTTAACCTGCGCTTTCAAGTTCCCACCCCCCCAACCTGCAAACTCAAAGATAAGCAACACTCAGCTGTCAATCATGGTAATAAACTCCCCTTTTATAGCCTCAAATAACTAATTAAAACCTAACTGATGAATAAAACAAACATCACCGTGATAACAACTGTCTAAAATGACAGAAACCATTTTTGGGAAAAATGGTTTGACATGTAATTTGATGTTTTAATTTGGTCCATGTCCCATATTAACACTGGGGAGGCAGGATTTATGACCTGTACTGCAGCCCCCCACCAGGGGGCGATCAAGAACATTAGGTGACAAAAATATTCATCTATAGCATGCTTCCTGACTACCTAGAGGAGGACACTAGAAATCCAAGCCAAAACAGGCCTGTAGTTCTTCTTTACATCCTGTGACATCACTGGATGCGGGAAGAGCAACTTATTTTGCAGCAGCAGAACTCTTTTCATCCACCAACACTGACTGGACATCCCGAAGAAAAGTGCTGAATTTTCCCTTTAAAGTATGCAGTATCAAAACAACACAGCAGTTTAACTTAACATCTGAAGCAGTGGGGTCAAATATGATATAATTCAGCCTGTAAAATTATTGTTTCAAGTTGTTTCTTACCAAGTTAAACTACTAAAACTAGAATTGACAATGCTCAGCTAGATATTTTCATCAGGGGTGTTCATGATCAAGTCAAAGTGTCAGAAGAGTTGCTTAATTTTTGTACAATGCAAGGCTAACTAAAGAAATGTATAGAAACTGCATGCACCAGTACTAGTTATATAATTTTTTTCCTGACCAGATGTAATTATTTACTTTGACCTCATACAGATCCTGCCATTGCTTTGCTAAAATTGCTTATGTTGAGGACACTTTTTCATCTGAGCCCCTGTGTCCCCACCACTTCTTGTTACAAAGTGACGCCCTTGATTCTAGTCATGACATAAATACATAAAAAGATCCTAAAAGGCACATAGTTCACTTGCAAATTCATTTTGAATTATCAAACACCAAGAGTTACACCATGAGAGACAGAGAGCTTTCTGACAGGCTTTCACCTTGGTTATAAAATGTCAGAGTGTCAAGGCTTTCTACTTGGCACCAACTTGCGGAAGCCTCATTTGATACCCAATAAATGTATGACAACATTTCAGTGGAGCAGTCAGGCAAAGGCCTGGGTTGCATTTTAAAAACATCTCCTGACCTTTCCACAGTGGCGGTAATTGCTAATGCCAGACAAGGAGAGAATGTTAGTCTCGAAGCGTCGAGAACGGACCCGGTGACATCTGTGATGGGAGAGAGCTTTCGGAGGGACACAGACAGCAAGTCACAATTTCAAGTTAAAAAAATCTGGCGTCAGACTTCACCAGGCTATAAGTGCAACCTAATCACCCCGACACGCCACAGATCTAACCCTCCGCTGATAATGAAAATAAACTCTGCATCATATCCTTTTGAAAAGACACAATACTTTAGGCCTCAGAGGGATCCGGGTTTCATTTTCTTTACCTTCCTCACGGTGTCAAGGGGCTAAAAGTTGATCGCTGTGTGACAACAAATCCATTCCTCCTATTTCATTCCTCCATTGCTTCTGCCCGTTGCGGCGATGCCGTGGCAGAGACAGATCAGAGATGAAATTAGAGAGACATAAAGATGACTCAAGGAGTCGAAAAAGAAAAAAAAAATCCACTTGAATAGAAGAAACGGCTTCACTCCAGAGCACAGTCAGGAAACTTCCTCTGCCGGTGAGCATGTCAAGAGGAATTCATCACCAGGAATAAAAATAAAGCTCCTTTCATATTGAGTTATTAAGTCTCAATCTTCCTGCAGCCGTTATTCTTGCCGATAAAAATACAGTATCTGGTTTATATTATATTTAAATAAGTAAAAGTCTAGAGCTCTGACTAAAACAAATCTGTTTTTGATGTGATAGAAACTCTTCAGGTAACGGGGAGAGTCTCTCATACAGTCATACAGTAAGTAGTGAGTTAAGTCAGGGATGATGCCGAACGAGGTGTCCTTTATCAGGAATTAGTGGACAACGTAGGCCTGAACTGTCCATTGTGCAGCTTGGTTCTGAAGTTTGTCCTATTAACTGGAGGTCACTCACTACACCAGTAGACTGGACAAAATGCTCATGGGAAATATTTCTGGTCTGGTCTGCTCAGCGGACAGAACCCTTTGACTCAGCCAGAAGCCAGGCAGCTAACGCGATGCTACAAGATTCAAAGTCAATAATGTCGTGTACGGTTGACCGGAGCTGTGAGAATAACAGCAGTGTCGCAATATGACAGTCATTTGTTGAGGGGTTTAAACACAAGGCATGAACCAATGCCAAATCTTTGCATGTATGACGATATTTTTCGATTTTGAGAATCAATAACTTATTGCAAAACATAATGTTGCAGCACTCGTGTATCGATATTTTCTTACATCCCTAATAAGTATTAGCTGTAATTAGCTGCTATACATTCAGTAGACATGCTACCATTAGCTGAAAGTTAGCTTAGTTAGCGTATACTTTGCTTACTTACAGATGTTGCAATCTAAGGGAAAGTACACAGAGGGATGACAGTAGATTATGGAGGCTTCATGAGAGCCGTCATTTACGTTGAACTGACTGACATCACTTCCTATCTAACTTCTTTTTCTGTGAAATACAAAATCTACCACCCACTACCCTCCAGTAGGCCATGTGTAGTGCCGACTTTTGCCGACTTAAGAGTTGAATAGCGACAAAGATGTGAGATGATCACTTATGTGACACAAAGCATCATTAAGTTAAGAGGGGCAGTGAACTTTGTGTGGCTTGTGTGTCGCACTCACCATCCTGTGTCACGTTAACGCGTTGTAATAAATTGTAAACAGAAGTTTTGACTGCGTCCCCGTTGTTTACTCATTTTAAAAACAGGCTGATGCTATAATTAAGAACAGTGAACAGACAGTTCTACTGGAACTACTTATCTATCATCAGGACTAAATGGACACCCTGCAGCCAATCAGAGCTGACCACGGTGCGAAGATTTGTAACAAAGAATGATGGCTTGGTTGCTGAATATCTCATTAAACACTATAAATTTCACCAGCTGTGGTCAGCGAGAGCTAAATCAGAGATAAATAGTGACAGGTGTACGTTTAACAAGCAGCACCATGTGCTTGCTAAAGTATAATGGTGTGTTCCATTGTCCTGCGTGATGCCACCCATGGCTGCCACCAGTCGTAGGCTTCTCAACAGCCCCTTTGGCCAACAAAGCACAGGCGTTAATCTCATCACCTGGGTCCACTGTTGATCACACTAATCACAACCGGAGGAGACGTTGGATAGATGGAAATATATGTGTTTATGGGGCCTGGAACAGGACTAAGGCAGGTGTTTGGTTTCTGTGCCATCGCCGGCGCCAGCGCTCACTCACTGCCCATTCGTAGCATAGCCCTCAGCCAAAGAGACAGCTTGCGAGGCGCTGGCCCCTGATCCCAGCACATTAGTTTAATGCCTAGATCTGTGGAACTGTTCCTGACTCCCTCTCCAGCCTGGCACAGCAGCCGGCCAGACAGACAGGCAGACAGACAGACGCACACACACAGCCTGGACTCATCATGCTGCAACTCAGAAATGCAAAGTAGCATCTTTAGAAAGCTGCTTGCTTCTACTTTCTGTAGCTTCTAACTGGCATCGGCTATGAGCAGCTGCGTCATGTGGCAGAGACATAAGAATTCCAGCATGTTGAGGAAATACAGCGCTAAAATGGCCGAAGCATGTCTTTAAAACCTGCAGTTTGCTATTTATCCATCTAGACTGTTTTGGTGTGAGCTGCAGAAGTGACATCGGCTGTAGAGATGGGACAAAATGGCACTTGGCTTGCGCTGCTAAAAGCACCAAGAAAATACATTTTTAAAAAAATTAAAACCAGTCTTTCTTTCCAAAAATTATGACCCCGTTAGTCAAGATAATCCACAGACCGTGTTATGAGCAGTTTCATGTAGGAACTACTTTCTTTCTAGTCGAAAAGAAAGCTGTTCTGGCAGATTCTTCTGCAGAAAAAACAAAGAAAGTTCCTGGCATTTTAAACCATCGATATCCCAGACTAATGAAGGCTTTTGTCTGTGCTCCGCTTGAGATCGCCTGAGGAATGTTTCTTTTCTTGAGCAATCCATATTAACTTGTAATTTGAAAAAATTCAACCAATTATTACAGTTATTTCCAGACATTTTTCAGACATTTCAGAATTTTCTTAAAACAGGGCTCCCTCTATTCTATGAAAAAAAAAAGAAAGAAAGAAAAGCAAGAAACACTCTGGCTGAATAAAATGGAAGTACTATCAGTAGATTCTAAAAGTAGTTCTGGTAGATTTTACTGCAGAAAGAAAGTAGTTTCTGCTTGAAACTGCTCACAAGGAGTGTCATTTAGTCCCATTATACTGGAGAAAAGGCCGACATCTCTGCTCACACCAAAAAAAAGAAAAAAAAAGAAAAGAAAAATCTAGATGGATGAATAGCACACAGGCCAGGGGAAAAATATAAATTTTTGATTTGAAGTTAACTGTCCCTTTATGTGTTTGCGCTGCCGTCTCTCTTTCTTCTTTTTCAATATGTGTGTATCTATGCACCAGCAGGATTTATTTACTCGGCTCTTGCCATTAGCGCAGCATGTGTTCACGATTAGAAGTTCTTCACCAGGAGTAAACAAGATCTATGCAAGTCGATCACAGAGTAAATACACAGCAGGTTGCGGGATGACCAATTGTACTTTAAAAATAAGCCCATCCATCCTCGTAGACGCCATCAGAAGAAGACCAAAGGGGCAACTAGCAACCCATCTGTCTATGTGTCAGCACCTATGTGTCAGTGCTAAGGAGACACAATCTGTTCAAGATAACCTGCCAGAGGAAGGGAGCAAATAAACATCTGCATGCGTATTTATACAGTATATCCATCCTCCACCCTAATGAGTGTGAGGCGCGCCGGATGAGGATCTGGATTTGATTCTGAGCCAGCATTAAAGCACATCATCTGCTGAGATGTTCTCGTCTGTCTTTCCCTCGATTTCACCTGGACTGCAAGACATGCTGACAGCTTCAGGAGCCCCTGGAGTGGAGATCTGGGAGCAAACATATGGGCTGTCAGTAGAATGGGAGAGACGAACTCTTGTCAGAGATTTTTCATTTTGTTCGACAGTTGGTGAGGATGGATTTTTTTTTTTTTTTACGGAAGGTTGGCTGAAGGGGCTGTCTTTGAGAAATGGGTATATGTGGTGAAAAAAGCAAACTCATCACGGCGTGAGTGATGCAAAGAGAAGTAAACCTCGGCAAAGTAACTTAAGAGTGCACTTTCTATACAAGTGAATAATGCACACTTCATAATGTATTAGATGGAAATGTGATGGCTTTTGACGAAGAAACTATATGTGTGAGGAAAATGAAAGTTTGTGTCAGAATACTGGAGGGAAAATATCCTCCACTTCAGTAATAAATACATTTAGCATACTTCAGAATCTGCAAACTGTTGTAGACTGCTGTGGCATCTATAATTATTAGGGATGTAATGATCCCAAAAACTCCATGTCCCCTATACTGTATGATATGTGTTGCGATATCAAAAAACAAAGAAAAAAAAAGTTCTTCATTAAATTAAACTCTAATGCGGACAGCATTTTTTGCTTTTAACTTAGAGTGACTGTCATTCCCCTTTTTTAATAACATTAAATAAAATCAGCCATTTATGACTTAAGAATGTGCAAAAATATGGCATGAATTGTTTTCTCCAAATTTGAATTGAATATGCGCACAACTGCAAAACAAAAACAATGCAACAGTCGGTAGCAGTTAGACTGAGAATGAGATGAACTCTTCTTCATTTTGTTTGACAGTTGGTGAAGATGGATTTTTTTTTTTGTTTTGTTCTGGGAGGTTGGCTGAAGGGGCTGCGAGAAAAGGTGAGAAAAAGTCACTTAAAAGAGTGCGCTTCCAATGCAAGTGGATGATGCACTTTTCAAAACATATTAGATGGAAATGTGATGGCTTTTGACAACTAAATCACAGGAAAATAAAATTTTGTCTGAATCCTGACAGAAAATATCTTCTTCTTAAGTAAGAAACACATTTAGTACTTTAGATTGGGCAAAGCGGTATTGAACTGCTACTTGATTTTAAGGGATGGGATGGATGGTACCAAAAACTCAAGATATCGTAATACCATGACTAAAGTTCCAGATACGATACTTATTGTGATGTTAATAATCAAAGAAAAATTACCTTTATTAAATCTGATGTTTATAGCATGCTTTGTTTGTATAAAATGTGTTTTCCTTTCAAATTTTTAAATTGAACCTCAGCTTTCCTTCTTTAATAAAATAAACTTAAAGTATAAACTGGAGCCATGCTGTCTTCACCTAGAGACTATTTTTACAGAGCAGAACAGAGGAACATTATGAGGTCAGAGTGAAGCTGACCTTTGACCTTTTGGATATAAAACGTAATCACCTCTTCATTTTATCCTATTGGACATTTTTGTGAATTTTTTTGTCATAATTAGTGTAAGAATTCTTGAGTTATGGCCGAAAACATGTTTAGTGAGGTCACCATGACTTTGACCTTTGACCACCAAAATCTAGTCAGTTCAACCTCGAGTCCAAGTGGTCATTTATACCAAGTTTGATGAAATTTCCTCAAGCTGTTCTTGCAATATCACGTTCACAAGAACGTGTTGATCTGAAAACCCTTTTATTTTTATGGAAATGTGATGGCTTTTGACAAAGAAACTATATGTGGCCTCCGGCCATTAAAATATAAAGGCATGAAAGTCGTTTAAAAAAAAGGGTTTTCAACATTTTTCAAAAAAATTGTGAGTCACAGAGGTCCTTCAGCACACAGTCATGAATGTGCATGAATAAAAAAATGGCTCACTGGTCCAGTAGTATTTGAGTCATCAAACACACTCACACATACACACACAAAATCGATTACACGATCCCCGCCAGGAATTAATAATAAAATAACATAATCAACCATGTAATATCACGGTACATATCATTACACTCCGGTATTGTATTGAGATATTCAATGTATTTTTACATCCTCAATGATTATTAATTAAACACACTGATAGGACATAATCATAGTCAGTAATCATCCCTGACCAAATTCACACAGTATATTTTTCACTTCAAACTAAAAATATTCATCTTATGTCATCTTTCAAAGCTTTTGTTTTCTTTTAGATCCTGTGAGATCAAAACTGATTGGTATTTCAAACTGGTAGGCTTTTTAAACCATCAATATATCAATATGCCAGACTAATAAGGGATTTTGATATAACTCCACTCACTCTGTGCTCTGTCTCAGATTGCCTGAAGAACATTTCGTTTCTTAGGCAATACGCATCAATCTGTTCTCAAAAGAAAAATTTAAAAGTTCACCATGGAAATGAATTATCACACTTGTTTCTTTTCAGTAGTTTCAGAATAATATTAATTTAAAAAAAAAAACACATCCCCCTGTACCTGAAATAAACAAAAAAAAAGTTTACTCTTTCAATTATTTGAAAGAAATAAGCACTAAAGACTCGGGTTGAATAAGATGGATTTCTGCAGTGCACACGCACATACACACCTGTCGCCAAAGCCTTATCAATGCCGGCCTGCATCACAGCCCCTCCCATGTGATGTCTGATGTGGCAAGAACATCAGCACGTGTTTGAACGGCCCATAAATTAGAAGCTGCAAATGTTTGCACAGTTTAACCTTGTGTAGGTGAGGGCTGACAGAGGAATACAGAAACTTACAGACTCTTGTGTGTGTGCAAGCAGAAGAGAAATGGACAGACAGACCTAAATGCCCCTTTAGCCGCTCTACAGGCTCCAGTTTTCTTCTTTCTGCAATATTTTTCTTCAGTAGTTTCAGCTCCTATGTTCCCTTAAGACAATTCAGCCCTGATGATCCCCCACTTTTAGATTCTCTTTATCCCTCCATGACATGTTTCTTACAGAACTACGCAATTTCTAAAGGAGAGTAAACATTTCATGGCCAAAACGTTTCAACAAAGAAAAGATACAGAGGAGAATAAAGAGAGGTAGAACTCAACACGAGCTGGATTATTTCAGTTATAACCCTGGTGGTGTAAATTGTTGTCTGTGGTTTCATAGCAGCAGCTGAAATCACAGCCTTCCTGCTACAACCAGCATTTAAGTTAAGAAGAATTCAATCCTGAGTTTCATAACTTTAGTTTTATATTTTTGCTGCTGTTGTATAAAATATACTACAGCTGTAATTAGGGGTGTAACGATACACAAAAATCTCGGTTCGATACGTACCTCGGTTTTGAGGTCACGGTTCGGTTAATTTTCGATACAGTATGGGAACAAAAAGCAAAACCTAAATTTTCTTGTTGTTCATTTGGGTGTACTTCATACCGGGGCTCAATCACCTTGAGCATGTGTTTAAAACCAGGATTTTCAACAACTGAATATGGTCTTAGATCCGCTGCTATAAAAACTCCAATGGCTCTTGTTATAGCTCTGGCCCGATCTGAATTGCCAGGGAGAGGCTGCTTGAATGCCGAGGTCAGCAGCGTTTGCACTATGTTGGTTTTTCTTCTTGTAGCGGTGATATTTACACTCGGGTGGTGCCGTTTTAGGTGAGTTAGCATGTTTGTCTTGTTGCCGGAGACATACCTGATCTCAGCTGATCAGTGTCGGCACACCGCCCTCGTTTTATCCACCTGTCTTTCTCCGTTGCAATATTTAACCAGGAAGCCGAAGTGTTCCCAAGCAGGAGACTTTAGCGACAGGGGAGGGTCTTCAAGCTCCGGTTTACTGCTAGCAGTAGCCATCATGCGCACGGGCTGCAGGTGTAGCTGCACTTGTAGCTGCACATGTTAGCGGCGGAACGTAAACACACGCAACTTCTGGCCCGTGAGCCAAAAAAAAAAAAAAAATTCCGGCCCGTGAACTCACCCGTGCACAGCCCTGTACCGAACCGAACGTCGCGTACCGAAACGGTTCAATACAAATACATGTATTGTTACACCCCTAGCTGTAATACTTAAAAACCACATTGCATTGTGATGTTAAGGTCCACATGAAACAGAAAGCAGAGCACTGCGATGTTTCCTGTAAAAACAGACAGTTGGTGAAGTAGCCAATAGCGTTAACGCAGCGCTATGGAGCTACAGGCAGCAGTATGTTAACCTAGCTGACTCTGTCTGGACTGTGAGCTCCCAGTGAACACGGCGAGAATGTTGCCAAACACCACCTCCGAGACCGACCGACATTTGACGACAGGGAATACAGAACAAAAGTGGTTTGTTTGTCGGGTTTGGCTCCTGGCACTCTGGGCCTGAGTCTGCTAACTTAGCTGCAGGGCTAACCAAGCTAAAGGCTGTTAGCTACTGTGGCAACAAGTAAAGCTACCTTTCTATCAGGAAGTTCAGGGAAAGCATTTTCTCCATAAAACATGATCCAGTCTCACCCAAATCAGTGACTATGTGTTTTCACAGTTTTTAAAATTGTGCTTTTGTACAGTAAGTTAATCAGTGAGGCCCGGCTCCCAGCCTGTCATATACACTACATTAGTTGCTGAAGTCCACAGTAAAATGCCTTGTGCATAATCTGCTGTCATACAGTAGGTACCACCTTCCTCAAAGTATAAATAAGTATAAATAAGTTCTATCCACCAGCCTGTAATGACGGTATTTTGGCCAAACAGATCCAGATTTGAGCTGGTGAACACCAGAAAACACACCAGCATACCATGCTGTTGCTAACTTGCTAACTAATGAATCCTCTAAATTAAAATGTCTAAAAACACCAGACATATGTTCTATATTTTGTTAAGCTGCGTATGACATTATCCCAAATGTTTCCAAACAATGTTCACATGCACAGAAATAAGTAATTTATTCAAGGAAACGGTACGTGTCTTGCAAAGCATTGCAAGCTAGTTGCTATGACTCCCAGGCGAACATGGGAAACGTCAGAGAGTGAGGAAGGAAGTCGGCGAATGTGACTAAATTTAATGTGAAAAAAATAAACGACTAAACTTATATTACATGAACATGATTTCTTCCTGAGTCGTGTCAGATAGATTTTCATCTGCAGTGGCGGCTGTTTAACGATGAAAATAGCAACTCCCATGATCCCGCACCACCCCATGACATCACCAAACATCTTTCTTCTTTAGTTACTGTTTCAATGTGAGAGAGACCCTTGGTGGCAGAATTCACATATTGTGCGTTTAAGGTCTACACTGCTAAAGGATTGACTGACAGGTGGATGTCATAATACTATTGGATAAGATGATTGGATTCTCCACGATTTTGATATAAAAATACAAAGGGATGGATTTTTTTTGTATTAAATATGATAAAATGACTGGTGGTGTGATCCAAAAGGGTTAAAAAAGCATTTTTCATTTGGTCTCGGCTTTAAGTATGTCATGTTATGAAGAAAAAAAAACATGCACAATGCACCATCTGTTGTTGTGTCAGATGAGTGATGTTAACTGTCCTGCACGCACATTTCACATATGGAAAGTGTCATTCCCATATGTGAAATGTGTTCAAAAGTTTTATATAAACTGTGCTACAGCTTAGGGTAGCCAGTGACAAATTACTAAAGCAGTCACTGTACTGAAGAAATATAACACTGTCAACTGCACAAATACCTCAAAATCATCTCAGCTTCTTGTTGATCAGAGTGCTGACATGCAGAGGATGTAGTTTAGCCTCCTCTAGATTCATACTGCTTTGTATTTTGGTGCTCTTTTTATCAGCCGAGCAAGAACAAACCCCGGTCCATTGTGGCACTCGTGCTTCTGGTTGAAAAGAAGTTGACAGGGTCTGTAGTCTTTCAGTTTAGTTTGAAAAGTTGCCTTTAGGGTCCTGACAAGGACAGCCGGCTTCACGCACCACCTGCCAATAATGTTAACAAGGACCCACAGCCCCACGCTGATGTGGCCTGTTCCAGTACTGGAGGGATTGCTGGCAGTAATGGCCATATCTTTCCCACATGGTGTCCAGCTCTCAGGAATCCTCCCTGCAGCTCGCAGTGCAGCACGGTCTCCATACAGCCGCAGGAAACAGCACACACGCCGCGCGCGGCAGCAGCAGCAGCAACTCACCGAAACTACCAGAGTGCCTGCACGTAGTCCGGATGGAATCTCATCTCTCATATTAACTGGTGCTACAGTATGTTTTTGTTTTCTAATATTAAATTTATATTATTATAAAGTAATTATGTTCAGCATTGCCTCAAAAAAGCACAAGTCTGGCCAAAATATACTGAGATACAACACTTTACTTCACACAGGAATTTAGTGGAATTAACTAATCTTTTCTGATTAACTTAATGTAAATGTACAAAACTTAATTCTAACTTATGTCATTTGACTTGAAATGATGATTAATTTAAGTCTCTAAAGAATTATGATCAGCATATTAGCAGACTTCTGAGTATAATACTAATATAACGATAAACTTTATTTGTATAGCACCTTTCATACAAGCAATGCAGCCCAAAGTGCTTTACAACAAAGAAATTACATGCACCAAGTGCTTCACATGAAACGAAATAGAATAAACATAAAAACAGGAATATAATACCATAATTAGTGTAAAATCAGATGATAATAAATTAAAGATAAGATGAAAACAGAATACAAAGAATGCATTTTCACATGGACAAAACCCACTTAAAGGATAAAAAGGGAAAAAAAAGAACGCATAAGATGGAAAATAAAGCTCATTGAGATAATAATAACACAATTTAAGCTAAAAATAGTTGGCTAAGCAGAGTGCATAAAATCAAGGCAAATACAGCATTTTAAAAGAAGTGCAGCAGTGTGCAAATGTGAAGCAAAATGCAAAGCAGAGTTTCTGGCCTGTATCAGGAAAGTCATAGCTAGTTAAAGGCTAAACTGAACAGATAACATTTTTAGCTAAAAATATTCAGCGAGCTGGCTTTCCAGACATTTATAGGTAGTGTGCTCCAGAGCTTTGGGAAAGAACTGACAAATGCTGAATCCCTGACATTCTTTCTGCTGTTTCTGGGAACCTCCAATAAACCAGCTGCAGACGACTGTGGTGTTCTTGAAGGCAAGTAGGGAACAACGGGTTTAGCAATGTAGCCTGGTCGTAGCTCGCTTCGTATGTCAGGAGAAGAACCTTAAAAACAATTCTAAATGCACCAGGAAGCAAGAGCAGAGCAGCTAAAACTGGACCAACGTGCTCTCTTCTCTTGGTTCTGGTTAACAGCCGAGCTGCAGAGTAGTAGCAGTGTATAGTAGTAGTAAGAGTTGTTGGTTCAACGTAAAACCTTAAGCTTATTGAACTGAATTAGTTTAGTTTATTTGACCAGGAAAGTTTATTTTATAGCCTTTTCAAATTCAGTCAACTTAAAAATTCAAGTCAGTCCAAACAGTAACTTTTTTAAGTCAAAACTCAACAACACAATAATGTACTCAGTATAATCAATGTAAAAATGAGCCATCAGTGTTACAGCTCCTCAACATTTCTGCCTCATTATACACATTTAAGGACGGGTGAGACGGAGACACAAACCGTACAACATGCTTGAATAGAACATTTCTGAACCAGAACAACTGGCTTGTTGTGTATCATTTCACGGTGCTCAGGCCATTTAAACACAGCCACTTCCCTTCCCCAAACTGTTATGGCACGCATAATAAAGAGGTGGCGAAATCATTTGTCAGGCTTTGATGGAAGTTGTTTGGTACCCGGGGGGATGGGGTTTTTCACTTCCACACGCTGTGATGAGGCAAAGGCTGTGTTTGTTCACTCGACTCAAAAGGGCCCAACATTTAATACTTAGAACAAAATTATTATCAAAGCATTTTGTGGACACGGTCTTCCCCTCACATGAGAGCTAATCAGTTTTAATGGGGATATGTGCTGTAATCATGGTGCCAGCACAGTCCCAAGGCTCAGGGCCTATTACACTCTGTAAAATATTAATGACTCTCCAGTAAAAAACATTTAAAGAAACTCCCAGAAGACACGGGAGCCCAAACATCTTCTCCCCCCCCCTGCTGAGCACGCTTCGACAGCTCAGCTGTCTAAATGCTCCTCTGTCTCAAGCTTTAAACTCTGACCTTGGTAACAGAGTGTCATTGCTCTTCTTAAAAATATAGGTATTGACAAAATAAAAGCTAAGCCTCTGTGAACTGACTTTTAAGGAGTTGAAGCCTAAAGAAGTTTGGAAAATGTCATTTTTATGAGGTGTCTTAATACCATCCCGCTGAATGGAAGTGTGCTTTCAGCTGTGACAATGTGAAGTACTGAATTGCATCATTTGGGGATGAATGAGCGTCCACATTGTCTCCACTGGTCTATTCAGTTAGCGAACGCTCCAGCCAGCTGTAGCGGGCCCTCAGCGTGGGTGAGAGAATCTGGACGGCTGTTCTGCTCGTGCTGGACGGTTAGCTTGGGCCGCAGCCCAGACGTCGTGTTAGGATCCTCCTCGCCCTTAAACACACAAAAGGAAGTGAGTGAGATATCTTTCCACTGGTGCTCATTACACATCATCACGGCACAGCGGCCAATCCATTAGCACATTCACCGGCTTCGTGGAGCTCCTCCATCTGATGGAAAACAGCCAGTCGAACGAAAAAATAGTAGACATGAGAATGATAATAACTCAAAGACTGAAGGATAGAGTGATTGGGCCTCATGCAAGAAAACATTTATGGATATTTTTTTTTTTTTGTGTGTCCAGGATTTGTTCTTATTTTTTTTGTTCCCATTAATTTCTGGGATTCAACGATGTTTTGTTATTTTTGCAGAGTGGTCGAGAGCACTCTTTCCAAGACAAGAGAAAAACATCCTGTTTTCACAGACCACTGTCCACAGTCCAACACAAGGAAACACAAGCTTAAAGAACATTTTATTATTTATTCATAATTATATTATATTTTTTAACTAAAATGGGTATAGTTACATAATAATAAAAAATATTCATTGTTTCATCTAGTTTTTCAAGTCTTCCCACATCTATTTTCTGCTTCACATATTTGATGTGTTTATCTGTTTTAGTCATTAAATTTGTGAACATTTTGTGGTTTCTTTAGTCCTTTATGAATATTGTTGGGTTGTAGACAAAACAAGACATTTTTTGAGGACATAATTTGGGTTTTGGGAAACACTGATTAACATTTTTCACAATTTTTTGACATTTAAGTCAAGTAAGGCCCGATTGATATTGGAGTTTTGGGTCTAATGCAGATATCAGGGATTTAAAAAATTCTAATATCGATAATTTGGCAGATATTATTTATACAGGATATAGAATATATACATAAACATGCACTTTTTTGCAATGATCCATCAACACTTGTGATAATGAAATGTAATGGACGCAGGATATTTTACAGTTTAACAATACATTTCATCTGTATTTTTAATAGTTGTATCTAATTATAAATAAAAAACACAAATAGAACACAATATATGTATAAATTAAAGCTGAATTGTGAAAAAGGATCAAATACACATAATATGCTGCCTATAAAGAAATCATATAAAAACAATTTTTATTATGTTCTGTTAAAAAACAAAAGAAAAAAACAATACTGATTGAAAGATACAGCTGTGAAAGCCCAATATCGGTCAACCGATGTATCGTTCAGGCTCTACAAACAACTTATCAATCAAGACAATAATCAACAGATTAATCAACAATGAAAATAATCGTTGCAGCGCTGAAGGATTTTTTTTTTTTAATTAGGTTTGAAGATAATGTTTTCGCAGTTGATCAATAATCAATCTAGGGTCATTATCACAATCAATCAACATCAAATTCTTCCCTTGTTGTTCCAGTTTCCAAAAACAAATGTGATGAAAGTTAAAAGATTATGTAAATAATCTTTTCCTCCATTTCTTGAGGGACCCCCCCTACAATCCACTTAAGGACCCCTGTTGGTCCCCGGACCGCACTTTGAAAACCACCGTGCAATGCACAGCTCATTCGGGGAGAACAACATCTTGTCCTGATAATCGAAAGTATTAATTTTTTTCCCCCACATTGGTTTGAAATTTGTTGAAATTGTAAATCCTAAATCAGCATTAATTGAACTGAGCAGAAGAAACAAACGGGCAGATGATGCTGGTGGAAGCAGATGGCGAGCGACGCCTCAGATACAGCACCTGGACTCCACTTCGATCATAAAACAGTTTCAGTCTCTTTTTATCATTTAGAACACTCGAGGGTAGACAGTTATTGTTCAGACAAGTGTATCTGCACTGTAATGTGCCATAAACATATCATAGGGGCACAATCTCCAATATGGCGGTGGTAATAGCCCAGAACATATAGGTAGAAGTAAAAGAAGAAGTGGTAATGGGACTATTATCTAAGGAAGAGCATGCTCTTGCAGTGTCCTGAATGGAGTATTCACGCCTGGATGACTGCAGAGAATTAGGACAAATTCTCTGTACCATCATTCAAGTTGGGACCTGTGA
>JAJHUR010079609.1:0-10411 GCA_027495735.1 Lutjanus campechanus | reverse complement strand
GCGTCACTTTTAAGTCGTGGATTTGTTCAGTGTTATTCTTTGCTTTAATTAACAGGATTAAAGTGAACTTTGATCAATATCATTGGACACAATGTCTTGTTGTCTAACCTCCGTTAATCCCCCCAAACTGTCAGACCGAATCACATCCGCCAGTAAAAACTTGACCACAGTGGACTGTAGAAGTGGCCTGGAGTCACACGCTGAGGCCCTGCAGCCAAAAATGCAACATTTAGAGGCGTTTTGAAATATTCTTCTTACTGTGCCACCATCATAAAGGAAAATTCATCCTCGTACAAACAAAATAATGGGCTCAGTCTTTGGTGTTTGATACTGATGCACAAGAAGTTTAGCAGCTGTGTCAGACGCTGCCAGGAAGCTTTATTAACGTGCAGTCTGAGTAGGTTGAGGCACCAAAAATGTGGGTAGCATGACATCATGTTTGGGGTGGCAACTGGCAAGACTAAAGTCACACGACGAAAGTCACGTGTAACATCACCCTGTTATGTACCTTAAAACTCCTCATAACATTTTAATTTTCACTTTGGACATGAACCCGAGTCTCCTGGAGAAAATCCTGTGTCTGACACATCCGTCCACTCCATGTGTGGACTTTCTCACTTTTTATGCTACGTCGACGGACTGGTACGTCTCATATAGCCACAGTCATCTGAACGCCCAGTGTGAATGCCACATATCAACATCATCCAGAAACGCTGCAGACTGCAGAGCTCATCTGAGATGGACTGATGGAGAGTGGGGAAAGTGTGCGGTTGTTCTGATGCGTCCTCGTGTAAAATTGCATTTGGAAATTATGGACGTTGTGTCCTCCAGGCTAAAGAGGAGAAAGACCATCCAGATTGTTACCAGAACAAATGTCAAAGGCCAGCATCTGATGGTGTGGAGATGTGTTAGTACAACATATGCTGCCATCCAGACGACGTCTTTTTTTCAGAGACATTAGAAATATTAGTTTTAACTTTTGTTTATTGTATATCAACTTGTGAAATGTATTTAAAATTAATTTAAAATTAGGTTGAGTTCACTTAATTTTATCAACTTGGTACAACTTCTAAAGAAAGTGAACTTATTTTTTTGTGTAAGTGTAAGACACCAAACATCTGAAAAAAAAAAAATTCATACAAAATTGATTTATTTAAATTAAGAATTATGGTATGTTTAAACAGAAAGAATGCAACTTTAATCCTTGATTACAGTTTTATAGTATGGACTGAAGTACTAATAAAAAGAAGAACACATTCTGGTCGTGAAGTCCGGTGTTGTTTTTGTGATAACGTGTATTTGTGCGGCTCGGTGAGTCTGAACAAAATGATCATCATCGCCCCCCGACAGGATCAGAGCGAGCTGCTGGCAGTGACCCCGGCTCCCCTCTTTCACCTTTAGGTGTTGATTGCTTTTAGAGCCCTAAGTCTAGATTGAGGGCTTTTCCCATGGAGATTAGACGATCTGGTTTAAAGCTGTTTCAACAGGTCGCTTGTGAGGGGTCAAAGGTCAATTACATAGTACTGCCTAATGGTAGCAAATAACGTCAATCACCTTAAACGGACCAGCGGCGAGACTTGTGCCTGACTTTGGGCTGGAATGTGGAGAATCCAGAGGTTAAGCTGGTGGCATGGAGCGGCTGACCAGACACACACACACACACACACACACGTATACACACACACAGCTCCTCGACTCTAAGCTGGCCGAGCTCACTCACCATCACCTTCCATACCACGCTATCAATCTTGCGGTGACCTCATTCAATCTGAAAAACAACACACGTCCTGCAACTGTGGAGATCATGTGACCAAGAATAAACTGATCACCTGTATGGAAGCAAAAGAAAATCAATTTCAATCAATTTGCTGCTTGTTTTTATCATATATAATATTCTTCTATATTTGGCAAATTTATTATTAAATAATCATTAGTGGCAGAAATACTGAATACCTTTTTTTCCACATTGACCAAGTTTAAAGTATTGATAAACATAATTGTGACATCAGAGAGTTTGAAAAATTAGCCTCCCTACCTCCACTTGAAATTAACTGACTGATTAACCATAAAATGAACCAAAATACATAAAAAACACTATTTATGATATATATAATTAAACAAATCATAATCATATAAATATCACTGATTCCCAAAGCGTGGGCCTTGAGAGGTCATGACAAATTAATTGAACTGAATTTTACATTTCAGTTTTATAAGTTTGAAATTCTTCTTCATTATTCTTCATTTATCTGACCTTGTTTAACAGGTGTTACGCTGTATTTGGTGACCTGTCACATTAACACTGGAACGTATCTTATATGTCCTAGGTTTAGTTTCGTGTGTTGATCAAAGGTGCGATTAAAAGTCGCAGAGTTTCAACCATGTATGTGAATTCATGTGGTTTCAGTTCTGCTCTTTGAAATGCCAATTCAGTTATTTGAAGTTTTGCAGTTTCAAAAATGTGACTTTTGCAGGTTTACAAATTCAGGTATAAATTCTTTGTTTTGTCATCTCTTTCCTGCATCATGTCTGACAGAACACAACCTGCACAGAAATTTGAGCAATTTCACTTTTTTGACTTGATCTGAATTAGACAACAGACAATAACCAATTAAATTTGTTGTTGTTGTTGTTTTTCAATAAATGCTAGCAGCTTTGGGATGAATTGTAATAACTTTTCATCAGGACACAATTTTAATGAGTCCAATACTTTGATTTATGATCAAAGACCTGCAAAACTAATAACCTTCCCATCATCCTCTGCACTTTCTGTATAGCCCTAGTTAGCATTAGCATGCTAATATACTTGTTTGAATATTGGGCGCTTGAATTTTTCCATCTGTTTGTGAAGCCTAAAGGGAGAAAAGGAAGTTTCAAACAATATAAATTCAAATAGTTGGTTGTCAAAGTGTATTTGAAAGTTTATATATCTAGTTACTTGTCAGATCTGTGCTTCCATACAGCTCCTCTTCCTCTGTTTCTCTCCTTCGTTGCAGCTGAGCTGAAAAGTTCATCCCCTGCATTGAAGAGCCTGACGTCCTGTGAATGAGAGCTCTGCTGGCACAGACGTCTGCATTCACATTTACGTACATGACTCGCTTAGGCTGTCCCAGATTGACTCTGTAATTAATGACCTCGCCTGGGGCGCGCAAACAAATGACGAAACAGGGATGACTCATACCCACAGCGAGCCCTCACCTGGCCTGATGTGCTGTCTGTGCCAAGTGTAGCTTTTCCTGCACGTAACTTAATGTTACTGTAATGTTACAGTGGCAGTAACTCACACTGACACAGAGCGATAACGTTTTCATAAAGTTTTATTCGTTTTTTTTTTTTTGGGAGCGAACTGCTTCAACTTACGATGACACATGTTGCAAAAGTTACATTGCAACTATGTAACGTTGTGTTAGTAAGGATGGGCCGCACAATGCAGAAGATTATGGATGGACCTGATTGGATAATGATATTAGAATACAAACAAATTTAAAATATTTTCTGGCATATATTATTAGGTGCACAATATGTGATCTAAAATGGTTTAAAAGGCATTTTTCACTTAATCTTGAAGTTAGCAAACAACTTCAACTTGCAGTTTTTTGTTACATTATTTATTTAATTAGAGAAAGTGATCAGATTATTGCAATATACACTTAATGATAATCAAATCCCACCATTCCTCATCACCTGCAAGCACACCTCCTCCTCATTCGCTTTAATCAGCCCCTCTGTATATAAACCTGCCCACCAATATCTCTCTGATACTTGTTGTTTCACTCAGGTCATGTTGCTGATGTTG
The DNA here is from genome assembly GCA_027495735.1 of Lutjanus campechanus. Lineage (NCBI taxonomy): Eukaryota > Metazoa > Chordata > Actinopteri > Lutjaniformes > Lutjanidae > Lutjanus > Lutjanus campechanus. The sequence goes on along the minus strand of JAJHUR010079609.1, from coordinate 6,615 downwards.
TCTGTGAACATACATCTTATTTAATATATTTGCTTTGCCTCTATGTTCTGTTTTTGGGTCAACAAAACCATTCACAGAACTATTAGAACCAACCGGACACATTAAGAAGACACAGATGAGTTAATGAAGTATCGTGACAGCGCTCAGTGTTCAACACGAGCATGTTTGATCTTTACATGTCTGAACTGGATACACAGTAGATGGAAAAAACTGAATCACCCTCCCCGAGATACAACCTGAAGTCAACACACGGCTCAGCCAGCTGCTCTCAATCCACTTGACTTGACAGTTTTCTGGTTCAGCCTGGACGCTGGAGGGATTTTGACTGGGTGTCATGATTTTTTTTTTTTAAACCCGGTAACTAATGACATCAGCTCTTTGTTTTGGATGGACTTGAATTGCATCGTGCATGTCGGCTCACGGGCGTCGACTTGAATGGAACAGCTTAGGCGTCATTAATGTTATCAGTTACACCTGTGGATTTCCTGCAACTTTTTAACTTCTGCTTCAGAGCTGATGTTCAGAGCAGAGCTGCAGCCCTAGTTTTATTTATCTCTTTTATTTGTCCGTTTAAAGAAATACTTTATGATTTTAAATCTGTCTTTCTATTTCTCTTTTGTGAAGCACATATGAAATAGCATAAATAATCTTTTCACCTTCTACTTCTTCTGTTAAATTTGTAGTTATATTGTTTGTGACTTTCATTTCCCAACATTAAATTTACTTTTGAAGTCTAGGAAATGCTGAATCCCTAAACCCTTAAATGTTTTTGTGCAATTTCTGTAATGTTTTTAACTATGTATTGGCTTGCTTTTAGCTTTTGTTTTTAATGATCTCAAATGCAATTTTAAAGTTCTTTTAATGTTTTCTTTTAATCTATTTTTATGTTCTTGTAGAGCAGTAGTAAAAAGGTATAATACATTGGTATTTACCTTTCTGGGGAATGAGACTCAACAATCAACTATGTTTCTGGTGCATTTATTAACATCAATGAATCAATTTAATGAATTTCCCCTTGGGGATTAATAAAGTATTTCTATTCTATCAAATCCTACAAATCCTTCTGATTCTGCCTTTAAATATACAGAGTCAAAAAAACATTATATGAATAGTTGGTTTTAAATTGTACAATATAACCCTAAGGTTACTAAAAAACAGAAAAAATACAGAGGATGTTACACTGGTGTCCTAAATCTAAGGCTTGGATCACCACATGAGCATACCAGGTAACTGTGCCAGGCCCTCAAATCTCCAGGGGCCGCGATTATGACGCTTCCAAGTACAAAAAATCTGCTCCTAGTGATGAAATTCTTTGAAGTAAGAAGTTTCTAAGAATTTCCTCCCTTACAGTTAGGAGTAGATCGGAGCATGCAGGAGGACCTTTTAAGAGGCTTATGAGTTTCTTAAGTTGAGGAGAAAGTGGTGGAGCAGGTGGAGAAATATTCTCCAAATACTGACTGACAGTGAATTAATGCAACTCTACAGATCTAATTAGAGATGCGCTCACATCTTCCACCCAACACAATAATGAAAGTGATCACAACACTAAGATATCTGGCAACCGAAAAATACAACAGTCCAGCAGTGATGACTTTGGTCTTTTTTGGTGATCACACAGTTGCAGTGTCTCATATTGTGATGCAGATTATTTGATTTCTACTGGATGTCCACAAATACAGCAGGCTCAGAAGAGGGTATTTTAAAGTGAGGCTTACAATTTACTAGAGCTGCCCCCGACTACAGAGTTTCCTTGTCAAGTAGTCGTTAGTTAGAGCCAATAGTCGACTAGTTGTCACACATTTTTGACATTAATTTAATCATTTAAATATATATTCTTGGGGCACAAAGTGTAGTGAATTTGTCTGAACAACCAGGCAACCATTTCAACACAGTATAACCTCACACAAGTCTGGTTATTCAAAATAAAACAATGGACTTCCGACCACACAAAAACTAATACTCACCAACACAATGTATGATGTATACAAATTAACTCGCTCAAGCGCTCCTCAACTGCCTCACCTCCTGTAACCACCTGAACCCGCAGTGTCTTTATCGTCCTGTCCTCTAAAATCACCTCGGTTAACGTTACTATATTCCCTCTCATCAACCTGCCGAACATGAAACTTTAAAATGAAGCAGAAACCTGAAAGTACAAACAGCGACGCTGGAGAGAAACTAAACTTCAAACAACAGAGTTTCAGTTGGAAGCTACAAAAGTATTGAGAGCTGAACACACAGAGACTTTTAAAAATGCTTTTCTCTCTGCTCTCTCAGCACAGACATGAGTTTATTCTCACAACACGCGCTTGTTTGAGGGGAAAAGGGGAGTCGTCACAGGATGGACGCGATCGGTGAGACGTCACTCCAGAGAGGATCTGTCTCGATTGTGACAAGACACAGCTCGGCACGTTAAAATTGCTAACGGAAAAGCAAATCTGCGCAACACGGTTTGACTCGGAGCAAAAGTAACCATAGACAAGACCCATAGGACTTACTAAATATTTTTAGGCTATGTTTGTGAATATGGTTCCAGATTCACTACATGTTAATTGTGGTTTGGAGCTGCTCATCAACTGAAGCAAACTGAAGCAGGTCCTGCATTATTACCTGATGTCACAGCCCTGACTTTAAAGGGATAATATGCAACATTTTTGCCCATATTTCCTTATTTTCTCATTATTTTGCTGTGCTTTTCCAACACAAAACGTCAGTGCAGTATTTCACATCCTGTGATGTCAAAAACGCACCAAATTGTGTTTCTGGTGTGTTTATGAACAGCTCAGCCAAATCCTACTGAGTCTACCTTCTAATTTTAATTGAAGGTTGTGTTTAATCAAATGAGCACAAACTAATTTAAAGATAAAAATCCTGTGGGTCCCAGGGTACTGGACAGATTAGTCTGGCCTTGCCCTAAATTTGATTGACGAGACTAATAAATAAATGGATCATTTCTGCGGTGCAAACATGTACAGTTACCGACCTAACACTGTGGTCCAGTCAACAGTGTCCCACACACAGTGTTTGTATGTGCAGGGTTTTGTTTCCATGCCTCCCCTGGCCTGAAAACTCTGCGGCAGGGAACAGCACACTGCAATCAGGCCTGGTTTATGGCAGCCAATCTGCCATTCACTGCAGACCAAGATTGATGACGCCTGTCCTGCCTGACTGGCACTGAGAGCGAGATGCCGCTGTCCGACATGCACCGCACACTCATAAACCTCAGTCCATCTGGTCGGAGGCAAACAAGGAAATGTGTCCATAAATTCTTAACTTGCTTGAGAAATTTTAATGTTGAACGAGGGAAGGAGAGGAAAAGAAACGTCCTACTCTGAAGCTTAATTATCAAACTGTTGGGAGTTTATCTCAAACAGCTGGAAACGACCGCACATCCTCGTATCCTTCAGTCACGTTGCCCTTTTGACCCGCTGACCAGACTACTTACATTAACTAGACACAATGTATTCTCCCGTGAATGCAGCGTTAACCACCGCAGGCTCCCATTGACACTCAAACGGAAGTATTTTTACGGCCTCCAAGCACCACTGAACAAGTTTAAAGCAGCTTAATTGCAGCGTTGACCTGATTGGCAGCTACATGAATGTGTCTTGGTGGGGAAGAGGCCACAGACTGTTAACTGCAGCGAGGTGCTAAGAAGAAAAAAAGGTTAATGAGCTAAACGCTGCACTGCCGGGACAGCTTTCAAGTTGGGATTCATTTCTTTATGCAGACTAATAAACGTGTCTTATGAGGAAGGTACAGTGGCCCTGAAGTCCAAGACAAAACAAGATTAGATGAAACATGTTAGCAAAGTAGTTAACACAGAAACTTTTTCCAAGACACTAAAAATCACTGGGTCAAAGTTTACCCAATTTCAATCAACTTTACCGAGCACTGATGGTTATAAAATAACCCAAAACAAAGGATTCTTTTGACCCTTTTTAAAAATATTACTGGATTACTGTTGGATTATTTACCCACACTCAATTATCATATGATTGTGAGCCGTCATAAACCAGTAGTTTCTAGTTGCTTGTGCTTGCTAATAATCTTTATATTTGTTTCTTTGTGTTGTTGTTTGTTGCTAAATATGATGTGCTGTTAAAAGGGCAGGTGTTATAAGCTGTAGCTTCAGCCTGCACCTTTTCCAGACAGCAGAAAGTATGAAAGTAATGTTAAATTACTTTATTGTAATGTTTTGCACTGCATTATTTAAGTATCTGCCATTTTCTGTAAGAGGCTATGCATTTATTTACATTTGCCTTGTGTCTGAATGGTGCTATATAAATAAACTTGCCTTGCCTCGGACTTCAAGTAGTAAAAAGGTAAAGGCAAAATTTTCCTAGAAATGAAAACATGCATAGATGCATATAAACACAATCCCTTTAAATCATTACTTATGACCCACTAGAAGTGTATGGTGGTGTCTGTATCTGCAGCAACCCTCCCTTTTGACTGTGTTTTCTTATTTTCTCATTATTTTGCTGTGCTCATGACACTTTCTGGTGCATTTATGAACATCAAATCCTTCTGATTCTGCCTTTAAATATACAGAGTCTTGAAAATATTGGCAGCGACAAATATTCACCAAGAGTTGGTTTTAAATTGTAGAACGCAACTTCCCCAAGGTTGCTAAAAACCAGGAAAAAAATACAGCGGATGTTAACACTGGTGTCCTAAATCCAAGGCTTGGATCACCACATGAGCATACCAGGTAACTGAGCCAGGCCCTCAAATCTCCGGGGGCCAAAATTATATGAAAAAGATAACTTCTACTATAATGTGGCGCTATGAGACCTATGAGAGGGGCTGTGCATTTCTTTGTTTCTTATGATTGGGATGGACAACTTTTTGGTGATACGCTGACCCCTATTTGTTTAGAGTATGAACTCGACCAGTGGGTAATTCTTACATATAGCTCCTATAATGATTATTAATTGTGTCATGTTTAGCACCTCTAGGCCACTGTAAAAAAGACATAAATTAAACAAATGTTTTATTCCAGAGTTCTAATAAACCATCTGTGACAAACGCTGCAAACTTTACACAACCAAACCATGAGATTCAAACGCTTGTCTGGTACAGTAGTAACAGGAAATGAGGTAATGAGGGCCTCTCTGGGAGTGCACAGCATGGAGAGCGATGCACTGACCCGTGGCAACCCAGACAGGTCCACTGAACTTTAAAGGTGAATTGGATCAGGGCCCCTGCCCGGCCGCTCAGCCAAAAACCTCCTGATGAGGGCTTAGCGGCGGCAGTGAAAGCAACCTAATGAGTGAGGAGTAATCAACACTATTACCGGGCCTCGCAAGCGCACCCAAGCTTCAGCCCAGCAGGCTGTAATGTCGTTTATGGCCAAACTACAGGCTGATTCACTGTGAGAGTGACTAATCAGGAGAGGGGAATATTAGTGCATTTAATGGCTTTAGTATAAATCTTTGCCATCGCCAGGCCGAAGGAAAAAAAAAGGCTTTGATTAATAAGCTGAAGTGGATTTTTTTTTTGCTCGGGTCTGTAACCATCTGGGGCTCTACCTAAACTGATGACCTCACTGCATTTCACTGGCTGCAGTCCATCCTACAACATGTCCCTGGCAATCAAACAGCCACGCCAATACAAAGGCCAAGTCAAGAGCAAAACCTACAGCGTCACAGTGAAGTAAGACACTAATCAGACATGTTAAGAGTCTGTGGTTTCTTCTTATTGTTGTAATGGTACATGGAAACTGGTCTGAAGTATTTGTAATAAGAATGAAAACAGTGTTTCAGTGAGGTTATCCAATAATGTGATGCTCTCTTAATTTTGGAATAAAATATTCCAAGTTCATGGTTCACATATTTGCTATCTAGGGAGCTTTCAACCATTTATTTACTCTGACTGACAGGGTGCATAGTGTTGGTACAAGTCCTGCCATTGGTTGCTTGCTTCACGCTGGCAATGCGGTGTAGGCTATCTACATTTTCAAAGACCCCCAGGAAACAAGAACAACCTCCTAATTGCAACCTACACGCTGAAAAACGGCCCAAGACATTTGTGATTGGTTTAAAGAAATGCAAACAAGGCAGGGCATTTTTCTACCATAGCAGAGTATACGTTGAGCCAAACCTTTCTCCAGTGCCGAGCTCTGTGGAGAGGTCTGGCTGTGCAAGACTAACCATATATCAGCGGATACGTGGATCCACTTGTTATCACAAGGCCAAAAGTCTGCATTGAGTTCACAAATTCACAACTAAACAAGATGCATTCAAGGAGGGGAAAAGTAAACGAACACTGAGGAGTGCAGGAGTGACTGCGAAACTCGAAAGGAGCCAGTGTTTGGTTTGTCTGCTCTCCGCAAAGATGTATTATAATAAACTATATAGTGAATGCAAAGATGGCGCCCATTCTGTCCAATCAGAACTGCTCACCTGCTGGCTTCACATCCTGGTTATACAGCCCACTAAATATACCCAGTAGTGTTTCGCTCTCTGGCCCCGCCCCAAAGTTCCTGCTCAGCCCATAGATTTTACATTGCGGTGATGCTGCAGATTTTTTAAATCACTTCTCAGCTTGAGGAAAGTTTTACAAATATAGAAAAGTCATAACTGACCTGGTCTGCAGTTTGAGGGGTCCTGC
>JAJHUR010079608.1:0-13332 GCA_027495735.1 Lutjanus campechanus | reverse complement strand
CACATGCATTGCATCCGGTAAGAGCTCTTTTAGCTCAGCTGGTGGTGTACTTGAAGCACATCGAAATAAGTTAAGCCCTGTAACTGTGTGTGTGAGTGTGAGTGTGAGAGACGAGAGAGTTCACGTATTTAATGAAGGGTTACTTGTTTTGCTTCTCTTCAACAGTAAATATCACCGTTTGAAACAATTTGTCTGTTTATTAAGCTTCTTCCCACCACACTGGGCGGGGGAGAATGAGGGCACTCTGACAGCTTCTAGCTGCTCCCAGCAGCAGGATCAGCCCCTTGGAGAGCACTGCTATTGTGCTGCTATAATGCATAAAGTGGCCTGTTAGGGGGTCAGGTTCAGGTGGTTTATTGACACATATTTTTGCAGGTCAGGCAGTAGGGGTGGGCGATGTGAGCCTCAAATAACATCACAATATTTCCCAGTATTTCTGCGATAACAATATTGTTGATGAGATGACAAAATACTGAAAATAATGACTGTGAGCCATCACAGTAGCTCTTGAGCTTTCCTCGCTGCAGTCTTGCCTCTCCTCATACTCAACCAGATACTTCTCATTGAGGTGGTGAAATAAATCAGTTGGTACAGCTTTCTTGTTCTTTTTACATATTACAGTGGTTTACTGTACATCTGATCTTTTAACCAAACCACTGAAGTCACTCCAACAAGCCACACTTGTTGATGTGGATTAACTGTCTGATGTCAACAAGTTGGAATAGTGCCATTATGATTTTTTTTTTTTAAAATCATACTAAAAATTATATCAATTATTATCATGAATGTTACAATAGAGCACTCCCCTATCAGGCAGTGGGTTGGTGCAAGTATTAAAAAAAATCTAAGCTGGCTGCACCCTACCAACCCCCCACCTTGCACTAATGGCCTGTCTCTCTGTGTCAAATCACCTGTTATGTTTTGTCTTGCTTCACCAATAAAATGCCAACAAACTAAAAAACAGAAAAGTCTGCTTTTTTTTTACACACAAACATCAAAATCTTAATGTCCTTTTAGGTGGTGTTCCCACAAGCCAACTTCCTCCCCGAGCAGAAGCTGAAGGACCTGGAGCGTTACCTCCCCGACAAGCTGCACGCAGAGCATCCAGACAGTATGGACGATGACCTGTACATCTATGCTGACCTGGAGGACTGTGACTTTGAGAACAGAAGGAGACACAACCATCAGTACTACTACATGGAAGAAGATGACTGCACCGGAGGAGTTCAGTGCCACACGTCTTAAATAACTACTGGCCTGTTCTTATACCAGAAGCCCACACCCTCATCTCTACAGCAAAGCACCTTTTTTGAAACTTTTTGCACTTTTTATTTAATTACTTAACATGTTTTTTGTTTTTTTTCAAGCTGAATCATAAACTGTCTCCCAACACCCTCCTGAGTTATTATAATATTTCTTGGATGAAGTAGAGTATAAAGTTACAGGGCTAAACTTGGGTCCGGGTGAGTGGGATTCCTCGTCGTCTCTGGGGACCTTATTTCATTTCATTTAATTTTTTTCCAGTCACACTGTGATTAGAGATGAGGGCTGGTGTTACAGGGGCTTCAAAAAAAAGAAAAACTTCTTTGTCTATACAAAGACTGCCTGCTTTTCATGCAGTTACACTAAAACGGATGCCAATATTAATATGAAAATAACCTTTTTTATAATCTTACTAAATCAGTCGCTGTTGTGAACCACTTGTTGATGACTTGTTCAATCTGTTGTGTGTGCAGACCCAATTTTCAGATGGAGAGAGATGTGCATTGAGACCGGAGTTAAAACATTAATGCTGTTTTACCCTTTCAAGGGCTATTTTCTAGACATTTGTGAACAATCTTGAAAATGTGAGGACGTGAGTCGGGAGTGAAGATAATAATGATTCAGGCATGGCGCTGTGTAGGTTCAAGCCACTAAACTGTAGATTATTCAAACTAATATTTACTTTTACTTTAGTATTTTTTTTACTTTTGAGTTGCAATCAGTTGACTGTGGTGATGCTGCGCATTTGTTTTCTTCGAAACCTCGTGTGGAACATTTCATGTGTAAATACAACACAGTTTGATATGAGCCAAATATGTCTGCAGTAAATGGCAGGGTAGGTATTCAGAAACAAGAGATCAAAGGTGAGCAAGAACTCACTGTGTTTTACAGCAGTTAACTCAAACTCTGAATGCGTAATTTAAATGGATAGTTGGGATTATTTGTAGTGTTGTTGTATGAGGTAATTATCCATAGTCAGTGTATTATCGTCAATCAGTGGTGGTCGCCACGTCCCCCAGTGTGTAAAGGCGGCAGGAGTACCAGCATGAAAGCTAAGCAATGTACTCTTTTTTTTTTTTTTGCTGTGGACCCTGTATTTTAACCACCTAAAACAAAAATCAATATCACCTTAAGTGTAGGCTGTGTTAGAAATCTTTTCACCCTGCTTAACCTCATTGTCAGACAGCTTTTTACAAAGGAAAACTGCCTTTATACAAGCCAAATATTGCACTCTCTCACTCAACCAGACTCCTTTGACAAAAACAGTAATTTTACCTCGCAGAGCACAGGAGTTGCTGGTCTGACGTTACCATGATCTGTTAGTTTGTTTGTGTTGTGTGATTACAGGAAATCCAAACTGTCCTTTTAAAACACAGAAGTCACACAATAACGCAAACAAACTAACAGATAGAGGCAGCAGCAGACCAGGAACAATTGTGTTCTGTGAGGTAAAATGACTGATTTTGGCAGTAGACTCTAGTTGGTTTGGAGTGGGCAGTATTTGGCTTATAAACCGTGTCTTCCCATCAGAAAAAGTTGTCTGACAGCAAGATAAAGCAGTGAAAATATTCTAAATATAGTATACTGTTAAACTGATATTGATATTTTTTAGGTGTCTAAAATACATTTTGCTGCTGACCCTGTCCTCAATAGTGCTCCCTACACCCATACTCCTGCTGTTTCCCCAAACCAGGGGCGTGGTGAACTCCATCTATAGTAGGCAATACACTATCAATAAGTACCTCATAAAACCCAACTTCAAATAATCCAAACTATCCCTTTAACATTATTATATGTTATATGTTACAGTTTCATGTGGTTTGGGGTTTTATTTAAAGTTATCTAGGTAACTGCTTCTTGTAAGAGGCGCCTAATGCCTTTATGCCCCCCCCCCCAAAAAAAAAGTGATAAGTGCCAAGTTGCACCCAAGTTGTACAGAAGAAAGAGCGGCTAATGTCTTTGTTATGTTTTAAAGGTTGAATGTTCTTAGGATTATTTTAAATTTGGAATTTAATTACAAATATTAATCGAGCTAGAAAGATAAATTTGTTGATGGGTTTCTGCTCATGTTGACTGACAAGCTATTAAGTCTGTGTTTTTTGTGATATTTCTAGTCCAAATTGTAAATGCCAAATGGGTCAGTTGATGGGAGATTATGGAGAGACTTAAAATCGGCACGCCTGATACCTCATTGAAGTGTCTGCCTGTTTGAAAGCCTTATCATAACTTAACTTGAAGCTACATGATGATGCAGGTTTCTTTTCTTTCAGTGGTGATTTTGCCTTGGATATTGCAAAAACAAAACTATGCTCACCAGAAGGGAGATTCCTTAAGTTTCACAGTTGTTCTCAAAGCAGATGCACATTTCTGGGTACTCATTATGTCAGGTGAACTCAAGTCAAATAAGTGTTGTCAAGTTCTTAATTTGACTGTATGCGTGTTTGGACCAATGATCTACTTGTTTATGCTCTTGTTTTCTAATTAAATTCAGTCTCAATGTCTCTCTAAATTGTGGTACTATTATGTATACGTGATGTTTATTTTCTGACCTCTGATATTCAAAACATTTAGAGATAACCCAAGAAAACGACCTCTTGTGTAAACAATCTAAATTTATTTAAGATAATGTTGATTTTCTTAAAGGTTAAGAAATATTGATATAATTCTAAAACATGCTTTTGTGTCATAATACATTAGTCAGATAATATACACTACAGCTGAAACAAGTTGTAGAAAATTAACTGGCTACTATTTCGATAATCGGTTGATCATTTTAGTGATTTTTTTTTTAAGCAAAGCTGCCAGACATCCCTTGTTCCAACGTATAAATGTGAATACTTTCTAGATTTAGATTAAACATTGTTATTGCACAAAGCACAAATACCAAGTAAACCAGAAATGCAAAAAGCATTAAAGTGCACAGTGTTGTGTACATATGTATAGAATAAACACTGAGGGGCATATATATGCTGTATGCTAAGATAGACAGTGAGGGCTATGAACATATGCAGTAGGGCCTGGTATCCCTAAAAAAAATTACAATACCAGTACCCTTAAAGTGATACCAATACCAATAAAGTCCTCTGTTCAATACCTTTTTTACACAGTGCAGCTGTCCTACCTGTCATCCCTCTTTTTACCAAAATAATCTAAATGAGACCCCCTTGGTAACCCGTCATGAAGTAACGTGAAGGAGCTGAGGGGTTGTTATATTTGAATATGTTGGTCTAGTCTTCCCGACTCATTGATCCTTTATCTGACCGAGCTTTGTGCAAGTTAGAATCAATGGCCCCGACCACGTCGCTGAAATATCGGTAGTCTAACTGTGCTGTGTATTGATGAATCCATGGCGCTGTCTGTGATGCTGAAGTAGCAGACAGATTTGTAATTGCACATTTTTTCTCTTAGTTTTGCCCCTCTGTCAGTTTCATCTTGGATCAATAATATTCTTTAAACTATATGCTATAAATACTCAGCTATATTCTATAATGTGGGCTATATACTCTGTAGAGCAGTGACACCTTCATTTTCAAAGCGACAAGTAACAACATGTAGTCGCAGAAGGGCAAGAGCATCTTAGACCCACACTGCTGCCTGTTGTGTTCCTGTATTTCTGTGATCATCCAGTTGCATTTGTGCTGCTGAAAATACAACCCCAGACCAAGCTGCATCTGCAATGAAATATTTTAAGGAAGACATGACTACAGATATTGTTTTACTGCAGGTTTGAGTAAGGCTCATTCCCCATGTACAGTGAGTGGGTCATGATTAAATTAACTCCATTAGAGGGATGCAGGACTTGAATTATCCCTAAGGGGTTTGTTTTGCAATACTGTACTCACTGTACATTCTCCTGCTTGTTACACGGTTACTTACCAAAAATCAATACTTTGACACAAAATATTAATTTAAAAATGATTTTGTAAATTTAAAAATGAACAGAACTGCATCCATAGCAACGGCCTGTTATACATAGCAACAGTGTGCTATACAGAAATAACAGACCTTAGAATGCTGTGCTTGACCAATCAGAATTGAATATTGAACAAAGGCTTGTAATAAAAATTAAATTGCTGACAAAACATAAAAAATTAAAAACGTATTTCATCATTTCGGGGACAAATGTAAGACTGACAATGTTACACAAACAATGGCAACTGTGTAACAGATTCTGAATTTTATTGATAATCATTTTTGACATGACTGGCAGTATTATATACAACATAATGAATATACAAAATAGAGTGTAATGACTTAAACATTGTTTTGTAACAGTGATATATGGATAATAGTTCAGAGACAGATGACAGATACCAGATACTGTAGTACAAATAATAAATACTGGTTGAGGCAGTAGCTCTGTTTCTTGCAGGCATACACGTCCTACTGATGCACAGAAACACCAATTAGAGTCAATGCAACAAACTAACAATGTGACCACGTTAAAATACATTTATCTACACACACCGGAGCTCCACTGAGGTTCATCTTTAGTCTTCATGCATATTTTTAAGGAGTACTAAAATTATTGTACTGTAGAGCCACATTGAGACTGTGTACTGAGGTAGCATGCAGGGGACATACAGAGGACAAAACAAGTCATTACATCTGAATCATAATCATTGAATCAAAGTTACAAAAGTATCATTATTATAAACCAAAGCTGACAAATCATATACCTGATATTGTTTGTTTAGGCCCAAACAAGAGGCGGTTTTTATTAGGCTATAAATATTTTCACGACAGTTCACCATCATGCATTTTCATGTCTAATAAAGACAGAAGAGATGAAAATGGGGATTCAAACTGCACTGGTGAAGTTGGATCCATGAGGAAGTGTGTGTGTGTGTGTGTACAGTATGGAGGACCCAGACAGTGCTGCAAATGTTTATAAAGCAAACGCCTTACAAATTAATCATTAAATCAATAAAACAAATATAAAATAATCTGATTTATAAATAAAAGTATTAAAATAGATTAATTAAGACCCAATTAAATAGAGTTTCTACATAAGTTAAACAATATGCATAAAGGATTCTTATTATTTTTCTTATTGTGAACAAATTTAATGAAAAGACCAAAACCAACACCGAACTGATACAAGCTCTGCTGATAAATCCAAAGCCAGATATTCCTCTGAGCCACAGACCTCTATTTTTTCCCTAAAACTATTAGACATTTTAAAAGCACTCAAAACATTTTAGCTACCATGCTGCATTGAGCCACATGTTCCTTTATAGTCATGAACGTGAACGGTAGAATCAATCCCACCTACATGATCCTACTGCTGTAAATACTCAGCAAAGCACCAAATGTGTATTAATCTGCAGCTAAAACTAGTCCCCAATTATTGCATTATTTACTGCTGTTTAATTTGACATTTGGTAAAAACAAAACAAAAAAACAAACTGTGGTGTTCATGTTTTAGGAAATTACTTAGCTTTTTTTTCATAAATAAAATTAATATACGTTTTCAACCTTTTAGACCACATCCAAAGTCATATGCAGTTATTTAACAATATAAGCAATAAGTAATATCATGACTTCCACCCATCAATGACTCTTCAACTTAGCAGCACAGAGCTAAGATTCATTAGTTGGCTAGCCAGAACACCATGAAACATGTCAACATTATATCCTCATATATTATATCCTTATATACTCAGAAATACATCACGACACAGAGGCTAGATAGGTGCACTCATCTAATCTGTTTCATCTGGACTTGAAGGGGCCACAAACATGGTGGGGAATTTATGAAGTATAATTTGTTGTGGTCTTTTCATGGGATTTATTGACAATAAAAAACAGCTTTATCCTTTAATTTTCAAAAGAGGGATTGAAAATATTTTCTTAATTTCCATTTTGGATTATAAACATGACTCGTGTTTACTTTTTCATTTGTCAGCTGTATTGTTTTGCCACACTATGTAACAAAATCTTTCTAACCCAACATCCGACGCAACAAATGCTCACATTGACTCATCACCTGAACTCGCTGGCATTTTGAAATGGATTGCACAAATGATCAGAATTCATTTAAAAAGAACAATTAATTGTTGAGATTCCAAATTTATTCTTGAGTTTGAAAACAGTTTAGTTCAGTTCAGGAAACAGTTTTACTATAGGGTCCATTTGTTAGCTGGTGTGGTGCTTTCAGTCATATCATATTGTAATTGCTTGTTTTCTAAACTGTTTCCGAACTCAAAAAATAATTTTGAACGTACACTGCCATCTGCTGATGAGGATCATGTGATTTGACCTAAAGCTTCAGAGCAGCTACTTACTGAATTAGTTGTAGTGGCATTGTTTCTTCAGTCAGTGAACGGGTTTATAATTTATGAATGGATTGATGTTTCCATTTTTAAATTGTGTATAAATGAATGAATTGCTTTATAACCATGTGTAAGGCTCTCTGGTTCTTCCATATCATGATGCAGACGACAGTTTAAGGTTTCCATAGCCTTAGGAGGCCATCCTCGCTGTATGTGGCGATCAGATTCTCATGTGGGTGGTGAGCGATGCCAATTACATCTTTCTCGTGAACCTGTGGGTGCAAAGGAACACACATGAGCACACATTCTCAGTTTCTCACCAGTCGTACTGTTTCCTTGTTAGTTCCCAGTGGGATTGCTACTCAGCAGCAGTGACAACTCAGAGTGTCAAGTGATAACAGGATGTAAAAACAGCCCTTTTTTTTTTTTTTAAATAAATCACATTTCACATGAGTGTGGATGAGTTGCCACCTCTCAGAGAATTTGATAATGAGTGAATATTAGCAGCAGAGCTTACGGTCAGCGTTTTCTGCAGCCTGCCTGTCGTATAGTTGAAGCAGTACAGCACTAAGTCCTCTCCCACACAGTAGATCCATTCCCCGCGAGGTGACAGGGTGCAACACACAAAATCTGCTCCTTCCTTTCTGTCTGAGCTGAATGTCTTCACAGTCTGAGGAGGCAGAGGAGAAGAAATTTAGCTTCTACCAAGATGCCCAGATATCCTGTGGATATTAGCCCCACTAAAGTAACAATACCTACAAAATGAAAACCAAAATGATGGAATTAACAATGCAAAGCCACATTCACACCACAGGAACTTTCCCCAGGGACAAGTTACCTTTGGAGGTACTCAGTGTGTGTTTCCACTACAGGGACCAGGGTCTAGATTAAGCTCTAGGGACATAATTTTACCCCCTAAAAAGTCCCTACTGAAGGGGTAGTAGTGGGGCTTGCAGTATATAACATTTCTAATTGGTCAAGTACTCACAGCATTTTCAGCCATTTTTTAACATCTACAGCCACAAAGCAGTTTATTTTTTACTTTGTTTTATTTTACCTAATAATGCCTGTGTCACTTTATATGGCTTCATGATAGTTGCATGCTAAATTGACAAAAATAGCCGTTGCTTTTTCACACGTCAGTGGCCTAATTTGTCTAATCTTGGCAGATCTTTAGATTGCAATGGTTTGCAGGACTAAAAGTTCCAGGTACTTTGGATGGAAATGCAGTTCAAGTTGTTTAATAGCCATGCTGGTACCTTGCCTATAGTAATGGCAACTATCACTCAGTCATTTGGGCAACCACTTTGGTATATCTCAACAGCTACTGGACTGATTCCCTTGAAATCTTGTCGTGGTCATGGTCCCCAGATGATGAATCCCACAAACTTTGACACTGACATCTTGTCATCTTCTGTAACACCACCATATGGTTAATATTTCAGTTTTGGTTTAAAATGTTTTGAGAACTAGTGCAATGAAATTAGGTACAGATATCCATGTTCCTCTCTTGATAAACTGTAATAACTTTAGTGATCACTTATCTTTTCATCTAGGGCAATCATCATCAGGTCAAATTCTCAGTTTGTCCAATACTTTGGTTTATGACCAAATACCTGCAAAGCTAACAACATTCCCATCCACCTCAGCTGTAGTTTGTGTGTACTGCTATTTAACAAATGTTAACATGCTAATACACTAAACCATGGATGCTACTGGTTGCAAAGATGGCATCTCTTCAGTCCAGTGAAAACAGTTTAAAAGCTTCAGGGTTTTTGGGTTTTCTTCTGCAGTTTATCTAGTTTTACAAATATAAAACCTCCATAAAATCAAAAATCCAGAATAGAAGAGTCATAATTGACCTTGTTGACCACAGTTTTACCTACGTCTCTTTTATAAATGGGAAATTAGGGGAAATGCTTTTGGGGGCAGCAGGAGTACTTTACGCTTTAACAATACAAGTGACCACCGGGAAAAAATTGGGCTGGGCAAGGCTGAGTGTTGATGGTGTATCCAGGTTTTTGCTTCATACATTCATGCAGTAAATTACAATGGCAAACAGGGCATTACTTGCCAAACATAAGCATGTTAGCATTGTTAGCATGCTGATGTTAACATTTAGATATAGCATTGCTGTACCTCACAAAGCTGCTAGAATGGCTGTAGACTTTTAATTTTGTATTTTAACAATGAACATGAAGAAATAAAACAAAGATGACAGACTTCTAGTAATGTAAATACAGTCAAACATGACTTTAACATGATTAAAGTACTTCTTGTTTAATGTTTTTGAGAAATTCATCATGCTCTCACCTGACCCTTCATGTTCAGAATGACCACGGTGTTGGTATGGTTACAAATCACAAACTGCTCTGGATTTTGGGGTAGAAGAATCACGTTGTTGACGGGGACTTCTGATGTCCGCAACAGAGATTTGAAAGTGTGGATGCATTCGCTGGATTTTGTATTCCAGATCTAAAATATGACATAAAATAAATAAATTGTTTTAAAAAATAGCAAAATATTACAGCACTTTCCCAGCTACATAGCAATACTGATGAATTATTGTCATATAATTTGCTAATTGTACCTTAACTGTGCCATCAGACGAGGCACTGATGATGTGAAATCCATCATGAGTGAAACATGCATCATTTACAAACGATGAATGGCCAGTTAGCTCCTTTAGTGTCTTCCCTGACCTCAGTTCATGGATTCTGAAAATGACATTGTTGAAAATTGAATTGACATAAAAAGTGTTAAAAATAAAATAGCAGCTCTAAATCATTAACAAATCCTCTCAAGAAGGGGATATTTCTTAAGAGCAGACAATACATGTTGCTGAGCAGCCGTTGAGTTATTTTTAGCTCTCGTGGAGTGACTGGGTGCAGATTATCTAAACCATGACAAAATGCCTAATGCTCACGGATTCACTCCATCTCTGGGAGGATGATTCTGCATATGTAAACATTAAGCCAGGCTCCCAGCTTGTGGAACTGCAAGAAGAGGAACACGTTGCAGCTTTGTGCCCGAGCACATGGTCTCTCTGAGTTACACCCACACAGCACATGTGCTTCAACACCGCAGAGAGGCTCAGCCCACACCCCCCAAGAGTCAGAAATAGATATTCAACTCCTTAACTATGGCGGGGTATCAGTGTGTGTGTTTGTGTGTGTGTTTGTGTGTGTGTGTGTGTGTGTGTGTGTGTGTGTGTGTGTGTGACAGAGAGAGAGAGACAGAAGAAGTCAAAACATAGACGTCCCTGTTTGCAAATTTACATTCAGGTGCACAACTCAGATAAACAACATGTGACAACAGGCTTCAGCTGCTGATGTCTCATATCTGCAGGGAATTATCGAGCTTTGCAAACGTTTAAAAACAAGAAGAAACAGAAAATTAACCAGTGACTAAATATGACGGACGACATATTGTGACGGTGTGCCACCTGTAAGAAGTGGCTGTCACAACCGCCACGAGAAAAGAGCAAAAGCATTTGCAGTTTCTATTGCATCTTATCCATTAGTACTTTATATCAGAAATACTCAATCATATTTCACCTGTATTTTTTTATTTTGCTACTTATTATTTATTGTTCATTTGCACACTGATGTCACTCCGAATGCTGCCTTATTTATTATTTAATTTATTTATATTGTTTGGTTTTTAATCATATCGTCATAATTTTATTTTACAAAAATAGTAGAATTTATTTCTCCTTACATCTAAAAGTTTTCAGTTTTCAGTTTTTTTCTTCCACTGTATTTAGTGTATAGTGAACCCTGAGATTTTTTGGTTTAACGCGTTAAAACTGAGTGCCAGAGATAATAAATCAGTTTAGGTACAACAAATAATTTTGCAACAGAATATCAGAGCTCAAATGTGCTCTAACTGTTGAGAAAACCATTAAAGGTTAAGAAAAAAGAAATAAACAGCCACATTAATAAATATAACAATACATATACATTTTTGAAGTGTAAGTTAAAATGTGAATTCTTTTATTTTTGCCAGTTCTGTTATAATTTATTTGTCTTGTTGTGACAACATTTTGCTAATTCGATGTGGGTTGTAAAAAGAGCTCACTGCCTTGCAGCTGAACTCAGATTCATGTGAGCGCTTTTGAAAGTTTTGTGAATCATGTCTGAGGTCAGTGAGAGCTCACTTCCTCCCACAGCAGACAAACAAAGTTTTACCAAAACAAAGCTCCCACCATGTTGTTTCTATTTTCAAACTGTTGAGTGAACTGGATAAACTGTATCAGGTGTTAATCTATTTCATTTCACTCAATAGACATTTCCACAGCAGCCATATTGATATGAAAATTGGTGTTACTGAATGATAGTAATTAATGTCTCATTTAGTGTATCAAAGCCTTTCCAGTGAGCCAACATGTACAATAGCAGCACCCTGACTCTGTTTGGCCTAAATGGAACTGAACCCTAATCAGTATCCCTATTCTCTACTATTTCATGTTGAAATTGCTGCTGGAAAAACAGTCTATTGTATCCCATGTAGAAATCTATTTAATGACATTAAGACTTATCAATCGAATCATTCATTGTTAAAGATGTTCCTTAATATCGCTGTTCACCATCCAGTCCGATGGCATGTAACAATTTGCAAAGCTCTCTGTGTGCTCCACATAGAGTGTGTTTACAGTTACTCTGAGGGTCAAATTCAGCTTATATCAGTTATATTATATGAATAATGGTACCACTTTGGATATCAGTCAGTGTTACTGTGTCAGCCATGAAAATATGAATTTCTTGGAACAAATTTCAGTAACATTACACAAAGTCACTCGGCTTTTACTAAACAAAATTATATTTATTTAAGTTATACAACTATCTTGTGAATGGCTTGCTTGTTTCATGTGCAACCCAATTTTTGTGCATTCCAATATGTGCAATTACCCTGTCCAATCATTCACTTTTTTCTACCTTTATGTTGGACTCTTGAGCTGCTGTTAATTTTACCCCAGTGTGGTATCAATAAAATTTATCTTATCTTATCCTAATGCATCTTAACATTTTGTATCATATTGTAGCACATTGTATCGTATTGTATCTTTATGTTATGTCATGTCATGTCATGTCATGTTATGTTATGTTATGTTATGTTAGGTTAGGTTAGGTTAGGTCAGGTCAGGTCAGGTCAGGTCAGGTCAGGTCAGGTTAGGTTAGGTTAGGTTATCCTGTCTTAGCTGCAGCAGTCTGTAGTCTGAGTTCACTGTGTGTCAGCGTTTATCCCACCTGATGGTCTGGTCAAAGGAGGCACTGAGGATCTGATTGTTGTCCTTGGAGAAGCTCAGACAGGTCACACCTTTGTCATGAGCATGCTCAAACCTGCGCAGGCACAAACCACTCTGGATCTTCCACACCTACCACAGCAACACACACATACACACACATTTTTGGTGATCAACTCAGCTGATATTAACACTACATATTTTACCTGTATTTGCACACAGCAATAATAAGACTCACCATTAAATGAGACAATATTGTAAGACAGTTTTAATTAAAACTAATCCACAAGACAAATCTGATGTGAGGATGAAATGCCGAAAGTTCTCTAAAAAGAATGAAGACTATTTTATAGCTCTCATGAAGGAAGCCTCATGGGAGGAGGTCTTTAAAAATCAGGATGCTGAATTGGCTTACTTTACATTTATGAAAATATTTATGTCCATATTTGATCAATGTTTTCCACTTGTTCAAATAAACAGGAAATGTAAGCCTAGAAATTCAAAGCCCTGGATCACGCCAGGTCTACAAAGATCTTCAATTAAAAAAAA
>JAJHUR010079605.1:0-12110 GCA_027495735.1 Lutjanus campechanus | reverse complement strand
AGAGTGAGGCAGGTAGACCACACCGCACTGGGAACACTGGGAGGAGGGGGAAAACATCAAGAAAAACACCACCAATAAGATAACACTGGGGAATCTACTAACACTTCTGCTTTTTTGGAATAAGCTCCTCTGAATTTTTATGAAGAAAATCAGCAAATGTTGAAGATTTTTCTATAACAGTCCTTGAACTGCCCAACAGAAGTTTTTTTTTTTTATGTTCCTCTTTTAACATCTACATAATGATGTAGATAATAATGATCACAAGTGATGCACAGGCAACAGCGGCGTTTCATGTTTGGACCCGTTTTTGTGTGATGAAACGCGGCCCAACTATTTCAGTGTTACTGTGTCTCTGCTTGATGTGAAAATTAGCAGCTGATTGCAAACACATTCACCATTTCAGCTTCAAAAGGTGATGATGGGACAATGTTGTGTTTATAGCTTGTTGTTTTAAGTGGAGAAAAATACATGAATGCAAGAAACAATGTTAGAGTAATTAACAATTGATGGCATTTTCAAGATCTAATGGGCAGACCTCCAACATGCACAAATTTAGGCACAAATTAAGCACGCATTGATTGCTGCAACTCCTCCTGTCAATCAGCCAAAAACAGTACGAGACTGCACTGTTCAGATCACTCCACTGGCTTCCAGTCACTGTCCACATCAGATTCAAAACCCTGACACTTGCCTACGAAACAGCAACTAAAACTTCCCCCATCTACCTGAACTCCCTCGTCTAGGTCTACGTTCCCTCCCGCTCACTACGCTCTACCTGATTCAACCACCACAACAGGGCCCAAAGTTGCTAGCAAGACTAAGAAAAGACTGAAAACCCAGCTCTTTCGTGAAACACCTTTGCACTCGATTGACTGCACAAGATATATACAGTATATATATGTTTAAAAACAGCCCATGCATCTTATGCACTCTATGCACACTGCCACTGGCTCTGCCTGTAGGCACCTACATCCTCCTAGACTTGATCTTTGCTTCATGGCGCTGACTCATGTTGTTTTCTCCTGACTGGATCCTTGCTGTGTTGTATCAGCTCTCAGATGTACGTCGCTTTGGATAAAAGCATCTGCTAAATGAAATTGTAAAAGTTTTTGTTGTTACTCATTAACCCCGGGCCTCAATTAAATGTTTACTGAAAGATAATGGACACTCATTGCATTGCTCACTCAGTCTTGATAATTGGAACAAAACTATACTTTGAGGAGGTTTTTTTACTCCTCAATTATGCTTGGAAATATATTTTAAAATATCAAACACTTGGCTATTAAACCTTGTAACAGGCCAACCTCCTAGTGATTAAGTTTGTGTTTTAAATTAAAAGTAGACGTCAGCTCCCTCAGATGGAAAATCTGACGGAATTGAGGTCGTACAAAGTTGACAAAATGTTCATTTTTTTTCCATTTCACAGCATAATTGTCGTGAATAGACATTTTATTACATTTAATAATATCTGAAGAACATTTTCAATCAATGTCCAAGGATTTCCACAGTTTCACTACACATCATGATCCTTTTGAAGTGAAGCTTGATGAATTTACTAATAATGTTTTAAATCGACTAAATCTTTGAACTTCAACACATGTAATTTAATATTCTGTTGGTTTCTTCTTTTGCATTCACCTTGTTTATATGTATATCTTATTGATCTTTTCTGCAACATACTTTTCCAACAGCAACACATATAAAGGTTTAGTATTTGCCATATATGTTACCTCACATCTTTGTGCAGAATCCAAAATATGGCAGAATATTTGAAGAACACAAAATATGAAGTGCAGAAAAATCTAAAATGTCCTTTACTTTGTATAAAGTTCCAATACTTTTACACACTTCTCTTTATGTGTTCTGTATGAGATTTTTGTGGCCCATTATAACTCCCAAAAATTTAGTTTCAATCACTGGCTTTCATTCATTCCAATTCAAGGAAACTTTGTTTTCATCAAACCACCTCTTCAGTTTGACCATTTCGCACACTAAACTATATATAACTGTCTTTAAATCAGACCCAGAACAAAAAAATTATCTGTGCCATCTATGAACATAAGTTTACTTTGGGCACCTCACAGATCTCATGAATATATACAATAAATAGTTTTGGGCCCAAAACTGACCTCTGTGGAACTCCACATTTAACTTTCAGTGTTTTTTTTGGCACAGAGCAAGTTTAGAAATTAAAGCAAATCAAAACATTTCAGAAATTACATATATTTCATAATGTAAATCCTGAAAGTTGCAAAAAGACTCCTGCACACTGTCCAACTTGCAATATAAAATTTACTTGCAACGTTTCGGTACTAGACCTTCATCAGGCAAACAGTTTTTTGTTCATGAGAAGCCATCTTAAATAGGGAGTGATCATTTCTCCACAACTAATCCCATTCCCACGTGCAAACTCAGAGGGACAAAATCATCATTCGGTTATTAAAACACACAACAAACAGAGACAGCAAAAAAACAATAATGTAAATCCTTAAAGAATACATTAAATAATAAATTAGAGTGTTGGTTTTAATCGTTTTTGAAGTTTTATTTTGATAGGACATGATTTGTCCATATTTTTAACAGCGTGTGTGCTATATCAGTCCAGACCTGGTGTAGAAAAAATATTATATAGTCATGTGGAGGCACACAGCTCTATTTCAGCTCTGTAATGACAGTTTAGACATAATGACTGTATGTTTGACAGAAAGAGAAAACTGAGGACAGACCAATAACAGCACAGTGGTTGTGTGTATGTGTGTGTGTGTGCGTGTGTGTGTTATGTGAAGCGATAAAGCAAGAGTGAGAACAGTCGAGATATTTACTGAAATGAAATGAGGCCATCTTCGGGCGCTGGTCCCAGAAAGTGAAAGAGAAAACAGCCCCGAGGGCCTGTTATTTGATTTGGATGACTTTATGGCCAGATATAACCTGATCAATTTGCTCCATCACTCTGCCCTCTCTCAGCTCTATGAAAGCTACATCTGCCCTCTTACTTTTCCTCATCCATCCTCCTGTTGTTCTCACTCACTCTCTATCTGCAGGAATCTCACGTTATTTTAGGGGCAAGTCAGAGAAGTGGGGGGAGTTTCTGTGACTGTGTGTGGACTGCCAGATTGAAACCAGCTCATTTATGCTGTTTGTCTGTCTGTCAGACTGATGGCCCTCAAAACTCATCATTACATGCAGAAGTGAGGATGGTTGTCATGTAGATTTTTGCCAGAATCCCTGCTGAACCAATATGTTTAAAATGGTACTTGTGCCCAAAACATTTCTGAGTTGTGACCTTTTAGAGTCCACTCACTGACGAACTCACTCAAGGCCTCCTTGTGCTAAAAATGAAGTGCATGTGGGGTTGTCTTAAGTGTGTGAAACCTTGGACGTTGAACTCTGAGGGAGTCCAATAATGTGTATAACTTTATTACCCCTGCCGGGGGTAATCCGGAAGGGGATCATGTAATTGCCTCAGCTTGATAACTGGACTTGCATCTTGTCTGGAGCTAATCTCCAATATTACTGGTCCAATTAGTCTATTTTTTTGTGCACATTTATGACTGTATGCTTTTTACTTCTCACTCACCGGCCTCTAGGGGCTGCAAGTGATCAACAACTGCTTCAGTTTGAAATCTTGTTTCGGGACAATGGATGCAGGGTAGAGCTTGAGATCCGTGCCCGAACCCAACAGGGCAGACGGGTTTGGGTTGAGTCAGGCTGTAATCGGTTGAAATATGCTAAGGAGGAACAGTTTTGGACAGGACTTTGTTGGGCTTGGGCCTTTTTGGGCTAAACTTTTCAGGCCCGATTAAAGTTTTAATGTGGGGGTCATAGGCGGAACTTCTCTCTCTGTGTTAGTTGCATCTGGCAGTTGTGGTGGCATTGCTGTAGCTGCTTCACCATCTGTTGCCTTGCAGGGATGTGCACCAATCAAATTGCACTCTTCTAGTTAATCAGGCAATCCAGTCATCCACTTTAGGTCACAATGGCCCAGGTGAACAGAGGTGTGAAGTTAAGCCTGTTATCCTGAAAACAAAAGCCCACTGCTCTGAAATAACACACTCTGGAGTCAGAGTTTCCTGGCAAAAATCCATTAACATTTTGCTCAATTCATCTGTTATAAATATCTACTCCTTCTACAAGATTATGACTCATAACCAGACATTTATGCAGTTCGATTCGGCATTAATTTGAACTCAAATTAACATTAAACAGGCATACAAAACAGTCATTCCAGCCCATGAAATAAAAATTTCAAATGGGGACACCGTGGCTGTTGTGCTGTTGTCTGAGAGGCAACATATGACAGAATTCTCGTTGAAACTGATGTGCAATAAAAAGGGAGAGGCACCTTTCAAATGGCGTGCTCTCGATGACTTCACTGCATGTGTATGTGGTGGAATAAATCACAGGTTTACCTGATAAAGAGACATAAAGGCTTTTAGTAAATCTGGCCCTGAGCGTCCTTGCTTTAAAAGATGAAATCAACATTGACATTAAGATCGCTCTTTTTTAAATTTCAAAGGATTTTCAGTTGATTCATAACCTCTACGGTAATTAAATTTTAAATTAATGCAATACATTTCCATATTATGAATTTAACTACAGCTGTAATGACTCATAGACATACAGTTTAACCATACTGTCAAACCCTCATGAGTTTAATAATATCTCACGTCTCTGCCTCACGTGTAAAGGCAGGAAACCTGCATGAATCTCTCCTCACCTAACCTTTACTCCTGTGTCCTCATGTACCTCTCTATATGGACAATAGCTCAGTGTATATCGCTCTTAATGTCTGGCTCCCCTGATGGTTTGTGCTATTCTGTTCTGAGACTGACCCAGACAGATGGATGGATAGATGGAGGGATGGATGGAGTGAAGAGGAGGTATACCGCCTTTGAAATCAGGAGGCTCTCTCCACTTTGAGCACGTCTGACCATGAAAGGCAGAGGGAGCAGACATTAGTGAAAAGAGCGGGGATGGTGGGTCTGCAGGAGGCTGGGGGAGGGAAGGAGAGGAGGAGAGAGTGACACACATCCAGCCAGAGAGGTTGATTTGAAGGCAGACAGATTTGCAGACAACTACAGACGACTGGCATGTGGGTGGAAAGGCATGCAAAAAGATCAGCCAGCAAACAAGTTGCCGAGGATCAGGCAGAAGGGAGCGGGAGACGCTTGACAACAACAGTCAGATAATGAAATTGATTGCAAGGCAGTGATGGGTGAAGGTGGTTTTGGCTGCACCCGTCCGACAGGACTAATGGCCGTGATTTGAGTTTGATAAGTACTGCTGTTATCCCTGTTTATTCTAGAATGGATGCATTTTTTCTGAGATTTCACTTTCATTACTCATAATTTAAATGTGAAAGTATCAACACTCGAGAACGACTGGAGAATAATTTAGCACTTTACAAAGATCTACATGTCTGGATGGATTACAGTCTGCACTATGTCTCTTTGCATTATAACTACTACAATTACTGCATTTTAAGGCCCATATTCTGGATCTAATCCTCTTTTTAAAAGTGTAATTCAACTGCTAACTGAACCTCACCATTAGAGGCTTCCTCTCTATCTGTTACATCTTATTACGATTTTAATGTCATTTTTGTCTTGTTACATTCTGTTATCCTTTATCTTGTTTTGTCTTGTTACATCTTTTACACCGTTTTCATCTTAATGTCTTTTACATAATTTTTATCTTGTCACATCTTGTTATGTTGTTTTTGTATCGTTATGCTGTTTTCATTTTCTTGCATTTTTGTCCTGTTATGTCTTTTACATCCTTTTTGTCTTGTTACATCATATTCACCTTGTTATGTATTGTTATGTTGTTTTTGTCATCTCGTTGTTTTTGCCCGGTAACATCTTTTATGTAATATTTGTCTTGTTATGTCATATTCATCTTTGTACAACTTTCATCTTGTTATGTCTTATAGTTTTCGTCTTGTTCCGTCTTGTTCCGTTGTTTTCGCGTTGCATTAAAGCTAAATTATCGAGCCTGTTTTGAAAATATAAGGAGTGGAAAGTACAGATATTTGTGTTAAAATGTAGGGAGTAAAAGTGAAAAATTGTTAGGCACATAAATACTCAAGTAAAGTACAGCTATCTGAAAAATCTACTGAAGTACAATAATTAAGTATTTGTTCTTAGGTACTTCACATGTCTGTCCATAACCATTTAGCACCAACGATAGACAAGTTATACAGTTGAAGTCTGGAGCCATGGACATTGGATACGGACCATTCACACCGTCTCCATCAGTAAGGGGAGTTTGTCCAGCTGTCACAGAACTGCAGATGTTCAGAACTTTTGAAATTTTAAAAATTTTAAAGTGCATGACAAGAAGGATTAGTACAGCCTGTGGACTACTAATTCTGTAATTATGCTACTCTCTTGTACAGCTTTATTACAATCTATTTAAACATTGTTTTTAGACATGCTAACGGCAACATCGGTCTGTCTGTAGGTGCCTCCAAACTGAAAAAAAGCTATTAAGACTATGGACTGACAGGGCGATAATGACATAAAAGATGTAACAAGATGAAACAGACAAGACAAGGTGAGGTTCAGTTAGCTTTGCACAGAAAAAAAAACAAACAGTAGAAGTCCTTCAGAGGACGACTTTGTACATTTCAGAGCCTGTACTTTTTCACTCTTACTGCATTAAAGATTGAATCAGTACCTCTACTTTTAGTCTTTTTTAATGTTATTATCTGTACTTCTACTTGAGTAACAAATATGTTTCCCCACCTCTGTTTATCAAGTTCATGTAATGCCTCCATGATTTGCACACTACACATCAGCAGAAGCCTGCACATGATTCCCTACATGACACAACACACAATTTTTACAGACAGTTTGGTGCTTCGAATCTGCACTCAGACATTTACAAGATGATCTCTGACTCCAGTCATTTGTAAACAATTTGCATTTACACATTTTTAAACTCAAAGTCTTTCCACACACGGTTTCACACTATTCATTTCCACACATTTCTTGTCACATTGACCAATTTGAATGTGAGAAACTGTGAAATAATATTTGAACACCATTTCAGAAGAGCCTTTTAGTTTCCATACATTTATCATGCAAAATATTTGTCCTCATAAAAGAACAGGAGCCCTGACAGCAAATATGTTTACTCCTCTTGGGTAAATTTAATTTAAAATGCACTTCCCACATAAGGAGTCAGATCAAATCTCCTGAACAGTCCACAAAATCTGTCATGACTGGCTCCTACCAAACTAGGCTACGATGTGCTTTTTTAAAACCCCACGGTGCTCGACTACAGTGGCTACAGTTCTACCAGAAGTCAGTCACCAAAATCTGC
This sequence comes from Lutjanus campechanus, assembly GCA_027495735.1. Lineage (NCBI taxonomy): Eukaryota > Metazoa > Chordata > Actinopteri > Lutjaniformes > Lutjanidae > Lutjanus > Lutjanus campechanus. Next base: position 4,784 of record JAJHUR010079605.1, on the reverse strand, counting down.
CCTATTGCAAATAGAGGCCAGTGTATTCTCAAGGAGAGATTGGACTGAGAGTCCATGTAGCTTCAGAGAACAGCTGAGCTGGAGAAGGTAGAGAGGGAAAAATGGAAAGCATATGGCAGCACCGATAAGGAGGGATGATTATATTCTTTTGGGAGATACTGTGTGCTTTAAGAAGGGAGGGTAGGGGGGTGGGAAGAGAGAAATGAACTAGAAAAGTGAGAGAATGAGTCAAAGTAAAAAATTAAACATTGAAGTATTTCTGGTATAGCGATGAAAAAATAGAAGCTGTCGCTTACACAGTTGTGCATCAGGCTCCATTAAAGGTAGAGCCAGATTAACCCACCAGAGGGGGGGTTAATCTCGGGGCAAAAAGGAGCTATGGCCTCCCACTGACCTCCAACTCCCCCCACTGTTTGTGCATCTACCAAATCACCACCACATACCCATCAGGTCAGTGTACTAACCTGCTGACACACCCCGCGACCTTTGCTGCAGCTGCGAGGATGAAATACCAAATTTGTTGCCTGTGACCTGTCGCTGTCTGACTGAACAGCCTCATGGCAGCGATATTTTACAATACTCCATATTATAAACTAAAAAAACATTAAGGCAAGTTATTTTGTGTTTTCAAAGTCCTTATATTGAGCTGAGACGGATTCCGTATTCTGTTCACGTTCAGAGGGTGCTGCTGCTGCTGCTGTGACTCCAGCAGAAGGCTGGCACCGTGCTTAACGTGGTGCAAGATATACTCGACCTCATGCAGTTAGTGATAACTCAAAGTTAAAGCTGTGGTAGACAACATTTTTTGGCATCAGTGAGCATTTCTTCCATAATATTCTTTCAGCACATTGTAAATCAAATGGTCTGAGACAGAAATAGGCTCCCGCACCTGCTCTTGGCTCGGTTTTCAGCCTGGCTCGTGACGGTGGACTCAAACCAATCACAGGTCACCGCGGAGATTGGGCGTTCCTATTGGCTGTTCTACAAGTGCAGCTGAACGTGTACGTGTACGTTCCTTCTGCAGGAAAAGTTGCTGTAAAATAGAATTATCATTCTATCTTAAAAAGAGTCCAGCCAATGAGCAACATGTTTTTAAATACATTTGTGGTAATTTCATTAATAATGCATGTGAATATGACTCAACAAAACTTATCAGTATTATTTGTTCCATTTACATGCTTTTCTTGCCTTGAAAAATCACATTTCCAGCCATTAAAAAAAAACAGACTTTCTATTTTAAGATATTTATTCAAGCATCAGCCTGCCTACAACATGAGCATGTGTTTTAACAAATCCTGCTGCATTAATTTGACCAATTACTGTTTTCTTTCTTTGTATCTGAGAATTTGTAAAGTGACTAACACTTCATTAAAGTGTGGCACAAAAAACAATTTTGTTCTGAAGAGCAGACTGGTCATTTGAAAATGGCACTTTGGTGTGGTAATGGAAAGTCTTTTACTGAAGGCTGTTATGTTATTCTTGTACCAAATACTTTTTTCCCCCCAGCTTGATCAGAATCAAAATACAAATGTCTTTTAGATACAGTATCTGTTGCTTTTAAATGAACAGTTGACATTTTGGGAGAATGGAGTTTGCTGAGGATATCAGCACATGATTCAAATGAGCTGATGCATGATGGATACCAGTTTTTTCTCCGTGTGTTGTAGTGATAGGACTTGGGAGTGTTTAGTAGCTTAGCAGGGGAATTAGAAAGAGACCTGCTAGCCTAAAGCCATTTACTTATATGAACCTATCTCTCATATGCCCTTAGACACACAACAGGAGATTTTCTGATGCATTCTCACCCACTAGAAATATTACATCTGGTTTAGGCGAAGGGTGGCACCTGGGTAGAGGTGCCATAATGTTGTAATGATGATGTAATGATGTTTTGGCATTGATATCAATACTGCATGTATTTGGATGTATCGACAATATCAACAAAAGAGTGGAAAGCAACATACAGGCAAGCAGAAAAGAGCACTCGGCAGCTACCTTCGGCGCACACCTCAACACGACATCAACATGCCCACTCGCTTTCTACAGAAAATGACCTGAACTAGAGACAAGACACAGACTTTGTGCAGTGTACTAGGAAGCTGACAGGTTGAAGTCCGTTTAATTCTCAAATAGTCTACAGCTCCCCTGGGTAATGTCTACTGTATATAAGCTCAGGGTTGCCACGTCAAAGGGAAAAACAAACAAAAAAAGGCTTGTTCCAACAGCTGTCTTATTTGCTTGACGTGGACTTGTCTAGTTTATGTCTTGAAAAATAATTGCTGGGCACAAGGAGGGAGTGCATGAAGTTGTAGTTTGGTTGCCAGGATTGCACCCAATCAACTCTTGGAAGGACTAGCCAGCTTGCAAATCAGAAATAATGTGTAAAGAGAACAGTATTATAGTTGTTGGATATCAGTTTTCCTGTATTAAATAAAGCTGAAAATGTCCTGGCCCAGGCTCTGTACTGGACGCAGGAGTGTAGCACAAAATTCTGGATTTTGTTCATAAGCATTCTCGTTGGCCCCAGTAGCAGTAATAAAAATGCAACATCGATAGCCATAACGAAGAAGTCATAGATGTTGGGTTCCACATGGGACAGTTTGACACATCCATTCATCTCGTCTCCTCCATACATGGACTTTCTTGCTGTTCATTGCATCGCCTGACTTTGATGGCATATCAAAATATAACACTACAGGTTTAGAGTTTGATGTATAGAAACACTGATCAAGCTGCTCTATGTGATGCATTGGGAGTTAGAGGGGGCTGCCTCCCCATATCTTTGTGGGCCCTTCCTCAAGAGGCCCCTGTATATCCCACTCCCCCACTTTTCACCACAGTCCTACACTCCTGAGTGGACGCAGAGCGATGAAACTGATATCAATCTTCTCATCTGACTCTGACAAATGACAAATAAGTATATTTCCCTTCATATCAGACTGTTCCTAAGAGAGTAATGAAGCAAAAACTTCCATAAATTGGCTGGCCACACTTCAATGAACTCCTTTAACATGCTGAGTTGAGAGCACCAAGTTTGTAAAGAAAGAGACATTTCTTTGTGAATCAACCTATTCTACACTCGACCAATTAATTCTCATTCTTCTTGATATCTCTATTATTGCGGTTTCAACTGAAGGAGATAGTGAGACACTCCTCCCCCTCCTTTTTGTTTATAAAGTTTGGCGAGGCTCATTTGGGCAGATCGATAGTTTGCTACCTTTAGCAGTCACCTTGCTAAATGGGACCGTCTTTTAGCTGACTATTGATTTACTCATGACGAGGTAAGTAAAAGAACGTTCCACTCATTAAACAAGAGAACAAAGAGAGAGTCAGAGAGCACTGCCAGTGATTATTGTAACCTGTGCTATAGTGTTAGCACCGCTAAGCCTGTGCAACCCCTGGCTGAGAGACACTGCAATAATATCTGTAAGATCTTTCTCTCATTTAGCTCCCATCATCATCAGTCAGGGAGTGGAGATTGCATTTCAGCAGACTGCAGAGACTGGCTCTCTGAATGCACACCTTCATCCTCACACTGCTTTTATTCGCACAGGCTCCAAGATCCTTAAATTACTATAACTGATGTTTCCTTTTATTATGTGCTTGAATTAATGCTTGATTTCCTATAGTACTTAAAGTCTAAGTGTTTTAACTTGACTGTATATCTGCCCATCGTCTCTGTTCACATTTTCATAGTGCATCCTGAGATGGATTATGAACTGACAAAGCCCGATAATGGCCCCTAAACCGCAGGTGCTCCAGTGCCCCTTTGTCTGTGGTAGTTTGATAAGTTGCAATTTAGTTCAGTAATATGTAATGTAGTAATCTGACACACCAGATAGTTTGTCACACAGAACCATCTGGGAAGTCGTCCCTAGAAACAGTTTGGAAAAGGGCAGGCACTTTAAAAAAAAACACTTAGCAGGTGAATGGATGAACCATCTGTCTATGAAGTCTAACACAGGCTAACTTCAATCAATGAGATCAATGCTTCCATGGATGCTTCTCGCTGTCATCACGCCTAAAACCACACCTGTAGCTACCAGTAGTCCCTCCTAGGATGCTGATTGGCTGCACCACTTTTGGTGAAGTCTGGTGAGATGGATTCTCCATCTTACATCCATACATGTAGTCAACCAAAGAAAATCTTGGTCGGCTCAAATTCCACCTACTCTTCAACCAATCAACTGGTCGATGGGGAAAAACGCTGCATGTTATCACTTGATAAATTAAATTGATCACATTGCACTGTGTGGGTAGTCAAAATGGAAGCTAATCAAAGTTTCACAACGTTACCAAGCAAATGAATTCCTGCAGTTTGTTTCTTTATCACACATTACGTTCAGGGCATGTACGTATATCAAGTAAATTTACATATAGCAGCAACACACATCAGCGAGGATCACAGAGGAGGGATGGCTTCCATATAACAACAAAAAGCTAATGCTAACACACCTTGGGCTGCAGTATAAAGTTCCACAAAAAGCAACATGAAATGTGAAAAAACTACTACTGCTCTTAATGTTTAGTTGCTTCAAATGAAGCTGAAGACTCTCACAGTTTTTCTTGACTGTCCCTCAATATTACAACATTAGTCCAACATCGTCCCAGCCAATGGGAATAGCCCCATTAGCCACACAACATGTTCAACCCGGTTAACCTTCAAAGTAAACACTGAAACAACATAAAACATTCCAAAACATACAGCTTTAAAGTTTGAAGGCAGGTCATGAACAGCTAGTATCAATCTATCATTGAACTTGAGTCGTTACCAGCCAACTCTT
>JAJHUR010079603.1:0-12208 GCA_027495735.1 Lutjanus campechanus | reverse complement strand
TTACACTTCACGATGAGGCTCCCTTTTTATCAGTTATAAATAGTAGTAAGTCATTAATAAATGGTAATGTATTTACACTTTACAATGAGGCGTCTTTTGTCAGTTATAAATCTTTCTCATTAGGATTAATTAGTAGTCAGCAGTAACTGGATCTCACCAAACAGTGAGCTCACATCGATGTATGAAACCTATAGTTGTTTATTAATAATTTATAAGTCTTTACAACCTAATTACCAACATATTTTTAAACAATTTCTAACTCATTTATGGGGGAAGCCTTTTGTAAAGTGGTACTCACAACGGTAAATAAAGATTTACATAAAAAATAATCAGCTCAGTGTCTGACTTTGTGTTCATCAATTTAAAACAAGTCAAATGTTCCAGTTCAGTCTAAAGACTGTGTAAAGGGCAGGGAGGAAAATTCTCCACAGGAATATAAAGACAAGTCGAGGCAGGAAGCATCCTACCTGCATAACCTCTTCTCTCTGTATCGTGATCTATAATCCAGTGGTTCTCAAACAGAGGTCCGGGGACCCCCAGGGGTCTGTGGTACTCTGCCAAGGGGGTCCATGAAAAGTTCTCAGATTCACTCAATTAAATTATCATGATATATATATATTTTTCTCATTTATTTACAAAAGCCGTCATAGTTCAAGGAATAACATTTTAATTGTTCAATCTAAAAGATCAACTCAAAATCACATCAAACAATCTATAATTCTTATTAAATATGTATATAAATCTTCCTCCTGCCAGTCACTCACATGTCACACATTCAGGTTGCAGACCCGCTCTGTGTTGGGATGTTGCAAATATTTGAAATGCATGTCTAAAATCTTTCTAGTAAATTTTTGTTGTTGTTGTTTTTTACATAACCGAGTAGAAGTGTAAAAAAAAAAAAAGGCTATATCAAATTATTCCAAGGGACATACATGAGTATATTTTCTTGTCCTTGACTGAGATAAAATTGAGAATCTCTGCAATAATCTATTAGGAAATGATGCTTATGCAATGTTTATTACTGCAAAATGAGGGTAAAGTTCTGTGTAATACAACTGAGCACTGTAGCTCAAAGTTAGTCTCAGTCTTCAGTGTTTGTATGATTGAACAAAGTAAAATAATTATCCCATCACTGTTTGATGTATTATTCACCCTTGATCTGTAGTATGTGTGAAAAACTGGAAAATCTTTGACTTATTTAATATTTTCTTCTTATCGACCTATGATTATCTTCGCTCCGGTCCACCGAGGCCACTGTAGCTGCTGTAAAGCGCTGTTGGATTTGCTTCTGGCTTTAGATAGTCCTGGTGGGAGAGCCCTGTGCAAAGGAACAGTTAAAGCCTCTAACCTTCACTATAGTGCATCCCCTAAACAAACCGAGCCTCATTTCCTCACAGCCTCTGCATGCCTGGACTCATACCCGAGCCTAGATAATGCCCTTTTGTGGATCAAGAGCAGAGCAAACAGCAAGGTCTTCACTTCATTGGAGATAATCAGTAATTGGCTGAAGACAGCAGAGCCTGATAATTGAATACAGACGAGGGGAATACAACAAGAGGGGGCATTTAAGAACAGGTTGAAGTTGAAACTCTCAAGTGCAAAACCTGGAGTCATAAGAGTGAGAGTGCAGGCAGGAGTAAAGCCAGTGCAGCAGTGAGAAGTGCTACAAACAGTGGTGGTTGTCCATGAGGGCCCCGATACAGAGCGGAGAGAGGCTTTATTTACTGGGAGAAACGCTGTATCCACAGGCCGTTTGGGCAGGATGGAGCTGGATGAATTCATTAAAGGAAGCGCAGTCTCTCCCAGCTGCCATCTCTCCCCCTGCAGCCAGACTCCGATCAATGGCAGGAATACATCCAAAACAACATTTAGCACAAGACCTCGGAAGCAGGGGTGCATTTAAGACTTCTCTGTGTGCGCACATCTCCCCTGGATGTGAGCGCTGTTTCAAAATGTGCTATTGAAGTAGAGCAGGGGAGGTATAGAGGGGCAATGTGTTTCTATCACAACAGAGAAGATTGTTTAACACGGATGCTTCAAGACAAGACGCCGTTTACTGTTGTGGAGGGAACAACAATCATGTCCATTACTTTTTTTTTTTTATCGTATGGATCTTTGAAAATATTCTTCCTCTTACCTGTAGTGCTGTTTATCCATCTACATTGTTTTGGTGTGAGGTGCAGAGTTTTGGAGATATCAGCCATAGAGATGTCTGCTTTCTCTCCAGTGTAATGGGACTGGATGCTCAAAAAATACATTTGGAATATTCAAAACCAGTTTCTCCTTCCAGAAATAATGACCCAGTTGCTCAAGATAATCCACAGACGTTGCTGTAAACAGCTTCATGTAGGAACTACTTTCTCTCTAGTATAAAGAAAGTAGATTCTACTGCAGAGATAAAATAGTTCCTACATGAAGCTGCTCACAGCTGTCCCTTTAAAGATAGAATCAGTAAGATTTCTCCGAGCGTTCCTAAACGCACCAGAAAGACAGTTTGTTGTTGTCTCATTCCCTGGACATCACATACCTGTGTTTTGGGTTGCTAAAGTGTCCTGGGTAGGGCTGAAGCTACTTATTATTTTTTTTATTATCGATTAATCTTTGAACCATTTATTTTATTGAACCGATTAGTTGTTTGGTCACTAAAATCATAGAAAACTGAAAGATTTTGATCATGATCTCTTAAAATTTCTTTTTTTTTTCCCACAACCCAAAGATATTCAGTTTACTGTCATAGAGGACAAAAGAAACTAGAAAATATTCACATTTAAGAAGCTGAAATTTAATAGTTGACAACTAATCGTTTAATCGACTGATGGTTGCAGCTGTAATCCTGTACACAGCAAAATAATAAGAAATACAGGCAGGGTCTATGTCTGAGTCTATTCATTGTTTTTCAAGGAAAATGTTGCATATCATACCTTTAAATTAATTAATTGGATCTGAAATATTAAATTACATTTTATAGTAAAAACATGTACACAGGGATTGTTGTTGGTGTCATTGTAAAATACACTCACTGCAATGTGCTGCATAATACCTGTATTGTTGTTCTCTGCACATAAAATTTCAGATGCTCAATACCAATGAAGTCTAAGTTTAACAACTTTTTAAAAGTCAACTTCCATCTTTGACACATTTTATAGGTATTATGTAATTTAAATTGCACTAGATACATTATGATCTCAAACATAAACCTGGACAGACAAAATCAAAATGCTTCTACTACCATCTAGTGGTCATAAATATTATTTATGTGACGTTCTGTGGAGAACAGAGAGTATGTATATGTATACATATACTGTCCACAGTACTCAGTAAATCATACTTGACAATGTTAGGCTAATGTGTCCCATACACAGGCTGTATAGTGTGACTAAATTTAACCATGTGCTGGATCTCATTAGAAAATCGTGGTTCATGTATTCGCTATAAAAATCTCTCTGAGCAGAGAAGCACCCCACTGTGTGCTGATGAGATGGCTCAGGTGGTCGTTACATTTTATAGTGAGATTTAGCGTCTGTCATTGCATTTGTATCATAACCCTGTGTGCCCTATTTACCATACAAAGACTATAATGTGTAACTGTATTATACTTTAAATAAAGGCTCAGTTTATCAGCCTTGTGATCGATCGCTTCTCGCTGTCCCAGATCTCATCCGAGCGTCTGAGTAAAGAGTTTATCACAACTGGACTACAGCAAACATGAATAACACATTGCTGGTAGTTTTTAAATATAACTGAACGGTTTACCTCACAGCTTATTGTTAAATGTGACAATAATTCATACATTCATACACAGATTACAAACAGACTTTGTTTATATATATATAAAACTATGCAGTCCATGACATTCATTGTTCAATGCACTGTTGTCCAGCTGAAACAAAAAATACAAACAGAAGGTGGTCATTTCAATTATGTCTCCGATTTGAAATACTGTCAATGTAAAAAAAAAAAAATGTTTGAGAAAACTCCATTTCAAGGCAACTGGCTCCACTAAATTTGAGTTTTTAAGTCAAACTCTGTTTTGAAATTAACTAAAAAGTTTTGCTGACCTGTACTCTTTTGTTGTTGTTTAGATAAACTTGAATGTTTGAGTTTTAGAAACCCCTCCCAAAAAATCTGTATTTCAAAAATTATTCAGTGAGCTGTGAACCCAATTTGTCATAATTTGGGTGCTTAAAAATTAAATGGTTGCAAATGAAAATATTAAATTATAAACTATTAATCGCTTTCGCTTTGAGTTTACTCAACAATTTCTGATATACAAATTCTTTTGTTTCTAAAACTCAAAGATTTCAGTTTCTTTCAACAAAAGATTATAGGCTGGGAAAGTTTTTCTTAGTTTATTTCAATAGTTAAAGGTAGAGTCAGTAGGATTTGTCCGGGCTGTTCATAAACGCATGAGGACGTCAAATACCAACATTTTAAGTTAGTAAAACATCCCTAGTACAGCAAAACAATGAGAAAAAATAAGAAAACGCAAAAGTCAAATTAAGTGAAGACAGTTGAACTTCTGAGTTTTCTCAGTTGTTGTTTTTTTTTTTACAGGGGTTTTTAAGGCTGATGCATTATTGTTTTTTTTTCTGAAAACAGACAATATGACACTGTGTCTCCACAGCAGTGGCGACAACAGCAAAATACAACCAACCCAGGTTTTTGCAAACTGTCTACCTGAATCTTTGGAAAAATATAAAAACCTAAATTTCAATATACAATGAATTCACATGTGATCAAAATAAGTCACACAGTATTTCTGATTTCCATCTTAATGGCTTGTATCTAAAAATTAGTGAAATATATTTCACTGCTCTTTGCTCTGGAGTGAGCTCATAACTAATTTCATGTATTACAAACATTTCATTTAATGATATACATTTAAAATGAATGTACAGTGCAGGTTAGTGAGGTTGTGTGCTATATCTCTACACCTGTACATTACATGTCTCTGTTTTCTTTTTTTACTCTCAACAGCAGTCCCAGTCCAGCTTACAGGGCATGCACAGTGACACTTCCTGAGAGGTCATTTTATCTCTCAAGTAGAAAACAAAGATCATTTTCTAAAAAAAAAACCTGAATACCTGAATACTTAGAGATACAATGAGAAGTAAGATAGCTTAGTTTTACTCAAATTTAACAGGACAGAGGTGTTGTGTACTATAATTCCCAGCATGATATGGTTTCAATTAAAAAAGATGTTCTTGTTGGGATTCAGCCACCATTAGCTTTGACAGACTGTCAGGTAGGTTATATGTAATTACTGTCTGCAGTTTCAGTGAAAGCTCAAATTCCAGCTACTGTATTTTGTCATTTACCAAGAAAAAAAAACCTTTTCATTGGTTACATGATGTTGTTTGAATCACAAGCTGTTTGCACTAGACATTCATCTTTACATCTGAAAACTTTGGAAGTCCCAGCCCTTTTTGCTCTGTGGTCTAAAAACTGTTGATCAAACTTGGTACCTTGGCCAACTTCTTCCTTTTATGTGAATTTCCCATTCATTCACTGCATTGACATTCAGAGTTCAGAGTTTTAAGCCTTGAACCAAATCAACCAACTACTAGATGAATCGTGACGATAAAACATTTGATTCGGGGCAAAAAAAAAAAAAAAAAGAGGGGAAAAAAAGGCAAAGGTACAAGGCTGTGACCATAATTATTTTAAGAGTGAAGGAACTTCTCATCCCATAAACAAATGTAAATTACACCACTCCTCAAATTTAACTTGTCATTTTCATAGTGTTTATATTATTAATAACAGTGTTATAATATGTAGTAACGGTGCTGTTTGTGTATATAAATTATACTGACTGCATAACAACACGATTAGTATGATTCATATTCGCTACCTAGCTAGCCAGAAAGCTAGAAGAGCCCCTCGCTCGCAGGGGCAGTAAACATTTACATGTTAACAGCGAGCTCCAACAATCAGAGACACTGACATTACATTTTAGGATTGTGGGTAGTGTAGTACTTCATGATATTGTGAATAAAATGTTTTTTTTTCTTTAAAACAAGGCTGAAATCAAACAAATGTGCAATTTCTACGGGAGCATAAACAATTGTTTCACAATCTCGGAGCTCTTCTGACATTTTGGTTGCTAATCTAAATCTTCTGTTCAGAATATGAATGGGATTTTCACTTCTGGAACCTCACTGTTTAGCTCCATAAGGTCACTTCTTAATGTTAGCAAAACACTAGCTAACTAACAAGCTAATGACTGATGTAGATTAGCTAGCTAATTGGCTAGTGTTTTGCTAGCTTTAACGAACTTCGAATTTCTTTTCCCAACACACTCAAACCTAGCACGTACCACATTTAGTACAAAAAAAAAACAGCAAAGAAGAAAGTTGACTGAGGTACCAAGCTTGCTCAACTGTCATTGGAGCACAGAGTGAAAAGGGGCGGGACTTAGGAAGAATCACTTTACAGTACAATAAGTTGCCCCCAGAAACGGGTACTTTACAGAGCCAAAGAATGACGTTCACCAGACAAAACTGCACATCATCCGATCAGTCATCATACAGTCTACTGTCAAATTCAGATTTTTCTCAAAAAAGAAAAATAAAGATGTGGATGATAAGTTAGTGGATGATAACAGTGGTTTCAGTAAGCATGGCTGTTCAGTTTGTCTGTATATCTTTCTTCTTCAAGGCACAAGAACACTGGGAGTGTTTGTCCAGAAAGGCCCCGGAGTTAAGGTGCATTGTGGGCCCTCGGGGATCTCTTTGGGTCCCTTGTTCACAGGGTGATCCGGGCACAGTGGTGTTTGAGCTTGCAGGGCAACACGCCACGGTTTAGCTGGTAAAACTCCACCAACTGGATCAAGTCAGTGAACCGTGTCTGACCATCATCCAGGCTGTAGAATACCTCCCCTTCATCATCCATCTGCAGTGGAGGATACACACATACACATGCGTGTGTACGTGCACATCCACACACACGAAAGGAATCACACACACGAAAGGAATCACACACACAAGGTAAGTGACCGATGGGTGATTTACTCAACATGATGCTCTTATTTGGAGTTAGTTCTTGGAATGTGAATGAAAAACTCTACGATAAAACAAACTTATACTCACAGGTAAGATCTGAAAGTGTTTGATTTTCTGCATGTGGCTCAGTGACAGTACAAATGTCTTCGGGTTGCTTTGGCTGTCCCTCAGAAGAAAGACTCTGAAAGCAAAAAGAAAACTTTAAGCCTTATTTTTACTGGGCTATATATTGATATTTTATTGATATCATAATACGAGACTAGATATTGTCTTAGATTTTGGACATAGTTAAACCATGATATGGCATAAGTTTTGTCTTTTCCTGGTTTTAAAGGTTGTATTACAGTAAAGTGATGTTTACCCGCTTTATTATTTCCACATTACTGATTATTATTTATTAAAAGTCTCATTGTGTTAATATTTTGTGAAAGCACTAATAGTCATCCTTTCGTCTAATGCTGCAACTAATGATTATTTTCATAGTCTGTTAATCAGTCGATTATTTTCTCGATTAATTAATATGATCAGTGTTTCTCAAAGCCCAACTTCCCAATTTAGCGTTTCACACAATTCTGCTGTGAAGAACACAGGAGGACACTCAAAGAATTGGAATCGAAAATCGTTAGGAATCAATAAGCAGAATCAGAATCATTAAAATCCAAACGATACCCAACTTTACTTATTACACAGCTATTTATTTTTTTTAAGATAATCAATAATTTGACACAAAATTAATTTTAAAATGAGTTATGGATTTTAAAATGATTTAATTCTCCCTCCAGAGGCATTATTTTGAATCGCAGTTGCTGTAATGACGCACACACTGTACGTTATCCTGCTTATTACATTACAGCAGCAATTTGACACAAAAAATTGATTTGAAAATGATTTTGAAATGACTTTATTGCTTCTGCTAAGTCCTCCAGAGTCGATGATCAGAACAGCTTCCATAGCAACGGTCTGTTATGTACAGCAATAGTCTGCTATAATGAAATAACAGACCTTAGAATGTCATAATTGACCAATCAGAATTGAGAATTTAACAAAGCTGTGTAATAATAGAGATTATTACATGGTTTTGTTAAATACTAGAATCTGATTGGTCAATTACAGCATTCTAAGGTCTGTTATGTATAACAGACCGTTGCTATGGAAGCTGTTCTGATCATCGACTCTGGAGGACTTAGCAGAAGCAATAAAAATTCACAATTAATTAATTAATTTCACAATAATGACCTGCTCAGTGTATATTATCCTTTACATAATGATTCCCTAGTTTTTGCTTTTGTAGATCTGCTTCCAGTATGTTGATGGGTGGAAATAATTGAAGATACAATCAGCAGTGATAATGTAATAAAAACAATGCAGTTGTAATGAATTTTGCATTAATTTAACAGGGAAATTACCCTTTATAAACAGACCAATGAGGCTCAAAAAGCCTCGCTGTAGAGGATCATGCACCAAGTGAGCCCAGAGATCTACTCACTACAACTACTGTCTTTAATGACACAGTGTAAACTAAAAGCATTCTGCCTGCTTACCCATCAATGAGACCCTGCTGAGTGATGAGGCGCTGAGCCTCGTCCCGAGACAGTTTGCCGTGGAACCAGGGCTGAGTCAAGTGGAGTGCTGAAGCACAAAGAGAGACGATATATTAAAAATTATTTATCTCACTTGTGTGCATGCCACAAATCAAAATACATAATAAAAGAAGTGTCCAACAAACCTATGTTTGACACTGAGCTCTGTGACGTGGAGGGGCTCCCGTGGCCGCTGAGACGGTGGCAGCTTTTCTTCTACAGGAGAAATTACAGAGGTCGTAAAAGACGTAACACGATGAAAATGATGTAAAAGACGCAACTAGACGAAAAGAATGTAGCAACATGTAACCAGACATAAAGGACATAAGACAAAAATAGAGTAAAAGGCGTAACAAGATGAAAACAATGTAAAAAGCCAAACACAGCAAAAACGACATAAGAGACACAACAATACAAAGAGTAATAAGATGAAAACAAAAAGATATAACAAGATGTAACCGGAGAAACAAGACTCAACAACAAGAAAATGGCATAAAAGACATAAAAAGACAAAAATGACATAAGACAAAAACGGTGTAAAAGATGTAATATAACGTAACGTGACAACGGTAAGATAAAAGACCCGGGCATAACAAGATAAAAATGATGTAACAAGACGTAACAGACAGAAAGGGAGACTCAACAGTGGAGAAAAGGTGAAGTTCAGTTAGCTTTAAATAGAAACAGCTGGTAAAAATGTCCTTCAAAGGCCGACCTTTTACTTTTATACTTCAGAGTCTGAACTTTCTCACTTCTACTTGAGTAAACAATTTAAATAAGTACTTCTACTTTCACCAAAATCTTTTTTTTAAGTGTCTGTACTTCTACTCGAGTATAAAATGTGTGTACTTTTGCCACCTCTGACCAAAACTATGTAAATGGATAAAATACACTATAGGCCAGAGGAAAAATGTCAAGATTACATGTTCCACAGGGTGAAAAGACAAGATTACAGCTGTTGTAAAATAAAGCATTGGCACTTAAAATTTTTTTTTTCTTTTTCCATTTCACAGTACAGTAAAACGTCTCTTCCTGCTGTTAGAGAAAGTTTTAACTCACCCTCCATGACAGGCCTTCCTCTACAGCCACAGACAGCGCCTCAGACGGGTTCTCGATCACTCGGCTCTTTTGGCCAGAGAAGTCCATGGCCACCAGTGAATTCTCTGAGATGCTTCTCTGAAATTGCACACATACAATAACATGTTATTTTTGCAGTGACTGTATAAGGTGTATGTTTATTTTTTTTGTGCCATTTTCTTAATCTGCTGTATTAAAACAAACCGTAATCTACTCAGTGTCTTTTCTTTTCTGTTTTGATTTGCTTTGTCTCTTGCAGGGTTTGACTTTTGCGGTCTTGTGGTATTGTATTGCCATCTAGTGTCTGAGTAACGTGAAACCATCTCCATCATTTCTAGATGATTCCAGACAGAAAACTCCATTGAAAAGGGATTAGAGTGGCTTTGAAAAGAATGACACATGGGCACATTTTAGTCCTCTAAGCTGCCATATAGTGAGTGGCTCACTGCACACACTCAAGAAAATTCTTCTTATCAGGATTACCAAGAAGCTTTTAAATTGCCACATTCGTTCCTATACCACCTACTAAGCTTACAATTTAAACAAGTGCTGAAAACAAAGTGAGCAGTGTTTACTTTTAGGGGACAGAAGTGTTCCTGTCTTCCCGTCTGTCCATATTCCAATCATGTAAAGACACCTATCATTGCATAAAAATATGACACTTAATATTGTGTCAGAATACAGCGTTTATTTGCTGTTCAGAGTTAATATAAAGCAGCTTTCTTGTGCTGTGTGTTTAGCTAAATCTGTCAAGTAAACCACAGAAGATTCAGCAGTCTGACCCGACCCTGCGTTTGGCAGATTCGTGTTCTCCCCTATCTTTCTAGCTAATCCTCTTGGGCGAGGCTGCTGGTCACATATGACCCTCCGACAGCAGAGAAGAGGTGATGAGTTGTTAAATCTGAGAGCAGCTGATCACTGTGTATTTTTAGAAAGCAGAGGGTTCATGAACATGTCCAAAAGCCATAAATAGATCGTGTTCACTGCCACGAAAATACTCCCAGTCGAGTCTGAGGCTATTCTGGGACACCAAACCTACTTTAACACACTGAAGGTGCCTCATTTGTCCTATGTAATTATATTACTACACTGGTATGTATTAGCCTGTGTTAGCTCCAGTATATTTTTAACACATGGATTTTCCTTTGGTCACTGAGGGCAGTAGAACAAGCTAGAAACACAACATTGACATAATACCTTATAAAGCTGTAAAGCTAATGGTTGCTAATATTTAATAAAAGCAAATGTGTTAACAAACATTCACATCCAACAGACACGGAGCAACATGAACATTGATTGGAATTGTATTTCTGCCCATATGATTAATACAAGCATGCTTAAAGCTGGGTGAAGTCATACAGCCCATTGGTTCCCAGCCTAGGGGCCTGGGCACCCCTTAGGGAGGACGCCAGAAATCACAGGGGGTCCCCAAGACTTTGTCTGCTCTGAGGTCCTCAAGATGAGATTTGCACGTCAACTAAAATACCATTTTCAGGGTTGGTACACCTTTTCCAAAGTCAAGTTAATGCACTTTTCAAGAATTTTTCAGATGTTATTGTGCTATTATCAACCAAAATTATGTTTTGTGAAAGAATTCTAGACGGGTGACAAATTAAAAATAAATATGACCAAGTTTCACATCTCAAAATTAGTAAAAGTGTAGACTTAGCTACCTATTAAGATTGCAAGCTAAAAAGTGATTAATCATTAATTTCATTAATAATTTCTTTCTCTCTTTTTAATTTTTTTCCTTGTTTTTTGCTCTCATTCTTAATTATTTAAGTTTCCAATGAATGGCTCCACCAGACAAAATGTCAAATGTGGCTCAGCTTTCCTTGGATACAATAGGGGAGCTCCAAGGAAAAATGGTTGGGAACCACTGACATAGCATCAACAATTTGTAAAACAAGTTACAGAGGAAGCCCACCACATATTAGCTCTCATGACCTGCTAAACAAGCAGCACAATATATAAGATTATGAGATTTCAGCAGTTCTAAATGTCTTGTGAATACACGTCACAGTGGCATTTAGACATAAAGACTAAGCCGGTGTGTGTGTAGATATGAAAAGAGGGTGGGGATTGTGAGACATGGATAGAGCGTCCCTGTAACCATAGTAACTCCCACACTGCCTACCTGAGCCACCACGGAATCTCATGCTTTTCACTTTGGCGCATATGCTAACTACGCTAACAGGTGAGAGCAGCCACACAGCCTGTGTGAGCTGCGCTGCTGCAGCGACCTCATCTGCAGATCAGATCGCAGGTGGTGCGTACAGTTCTTAGCAAAAATACACAGTAAGCAACCTGTTGAGTCATATCGACATCATACTTCCAACATGACACCTTTCACTTCAGTTTCATTGTATATAACTGTAGAATATATCCCAGACATGAAAAAAATGGGTGAATGGAAGTAGCCAGGCCTCTACACCTGGGCAGAGCCACAGCTGCTCATCATATGTGCAGCTGAAACAGGAGGATAAATCTGTAGCATGTGCATTGTTAGAAACAGTTTGGAAAAGGGCACGCACTTTCAAAAAACACTTT
>JAJHUR010079601.1:0-10410 GCA_027495735.1 Lutjanus campechanus | reverse complement strand
CCCCCCCCCCCCTAAATATTAAATCACTTTGTCCCATTCAGTTAAACACAATTAAGTATGTATTTATGACATGTATTCTAAAAGCATTTACTGTATTTGAATCATTAGGCTATTTAACACACACACACACACACTTCTCGGTCTCATTCTGTTTCATCTGTTCTTTATTTGGCCAGCTTCAAGCTTGTACGCTACTCACCTCGTTTCTGGTAGCCCTCGCAAGGGTTTTGGAGGTTGATGCCTCGGTGAACGTCAGCTGTCTGGCTTTGGTTTTCCTTTCCGCAGCTGCAGAAAGCATTTTCAAATGTTTCGCGCTGGCAAAGTGGCATGTCACCGACGATTTTCTTTTATGCTCCAACACACAGTTGCACGGGGTGCAGAATAGTTTCCCCCCCGCTTTCGTGCAAGACATCGGGGTACTGGTTTGCCAGGTCTTTGGCAGTAATGTGCGTCGGTAAGTGAGATGGATTAGCTTTTTTCTCTTCCCAGCTTTATGCAGAAAAGTGCGGAGATTGTGAAATCAAGCGAGTCCTGCATATTTTGCATATTTTGCACGGAATTGACGGAAAATGCGATTATTGCGGTGAATATGCGGCCTTTTTGAAAAATATTGACCCCCGCATAATCAGCGGTATTTGGCTGATTTTGCAATGAAGTCAGCGATCGCAAAATCGCGTTTTTCTGGAGGGCCTACATAGTGTGGTTTCAACATCGTTATCTATTAAAGACTTCTTGCAGGTATTTTCCCCATCAGATGTTTTTTCGAGTTTTGTTCTGGTCTAAAGGCAATAATATAACATTTTGGGAAGAAAATGCATACCAGCAAACCAAAACTGGAGGCCAGGATGGCAAATATCTCCACAGCTACAGTGAACTTCCCAGGAGAGCTGACATATGCAGGAATAAATGTGATCCAGACTGCACAGAATATCAGCATACTGAAGGTGATGAGTTTGGCTTCATTAAAGCTGTCTGGCAGCTTTCTGGCAAGAAAAGCAAGTATAAAACACAAGAAAGCAAGAAGTCCAATATAACTCAAAACAGCCCAGAATCCAACAGCTGAACCCAGCGCACACTCTAAGATGATCTTTTCTTTATAGTACTTCATGTTCATCTTTGGGAATGGAGGGTTGATTGTCAGCCAGAGTATACAAATCACAACCTGAATGAGGGTGAAAGTCAGAACACTGAGTCTCTGCTGTGTAGGACCAAACCATTTCATCACATTACTGCCTGGAAGTGTAGCTTTGAAGGCCATCAAAACCACTATAGTTTTTCCCAGAACAAAAAGAGATACAGAGGACAAAGGTGATCCCGAACGCAGTGTGACGCAGCATGCAGGACCACTCAGAGGGCCGGCCGATGAAGGTCAGAGAACACAGGAAACACAGTTTTAATGAGAACAGAAGCAGGAAGCTCAGTTCAGAGTTGTTTGCTTTTACAATGGGAGTCTCTTTATGAGTCCAAAAAATCACTGATGTCAGAAGAGATAAAAATACACCAACACAACCAAATCCAGTTAAAAGTGCGCCCATGATCTCATTGTAGGAAAGATATTCAATTGGTTTTGGAAGACACTGATCTTTCTTCTCATTTGGCCAAAATTCAGGTGGACAGATTAAGCAGTCTGGAGAATCTGGAAAAGAAGTGAAATCATACAGAAATGTCATCATTACACCAACATGAAATACAATGCACCTGTTGAGGAACTTGTGTGCAATTTTGAACATGGGTCATCAAACTTTCTGATTCTGTTTCCTCCACCCACAGTAGTGTTGGTGGGACAGAGCAGTAAGGATGGGAGGAGGAGATAAGGATGAGGAGAAAGAGGAGAAGGAAATGGAGAATGGGCAGGAGTGAAGCTGCACCTCAACCCTGCCCAGGTGGGTGTTCGGCCGGATTGAGTTGCAGCTTTGCGGCCAGACTGGGGGCCGGCTCACCTCTCCTCATGACCACAGTTTCTCTCTCCCCCTCTCCTGTCCACCGGCACCTACTTCAGGATATTCAGCCAGCGGAGCTGCATAATAATGATGATGATGATGATGAATTATCATGAACTACTAAATTCAAGGTATTTTTTGCAGGCGTTCATGTAAAATAAACTATTTACACATTATACACACCGTGTCCGTATATTGCATGCTCTCACACTTTCACTTGTTGAATCAGGAAAGTCTTTTCTCTTTGTTTCCTCCTTCAAAAAACCCCTGTCATACTGCCAAAACTTGTGCTCCAGGCACACCTGGTACGTAAAGGTGATGAGAACTGGCTTTCTGATTGTTATATTGCATGTTTGCCCATAAATACATACAAGAATTAATGAAGGCACTTGTGAACAACTGATAACCCCCCCCAAAAAAATAATAATATCAATAATTATGACATTCTTACTCACTTGTCTGATTACTTATTGTTCCCTCGGGGCACTCAAAGCAGTCGAAACAGCACACAGGTTTAAATTTGTTTATGGCCTTACGGGTCCCTGGTGGGCACGGTTCTCTGCATACAGACCTTGGCACCTGATGAGGCAAAGCAGGGCATATAAAAACTCAATGCCACAGAATATTTGCATATGACTCAACCTGCAAGGTTTACAAAGTTCATATAAAGTCAAGATTGTCATTCAGTGTTGAAAGGACCAAGATGAAATGAATCATTCACAACCATGTTCATACTGTGTCTCCACCCTGCATATTACATATGTGAAGGAACTGACCCCGTCAGGGAATGCTAATGTAAACATATCCAACATCACATGAGGTGAGCACAGTAAATGAAGAGTACCAAGATAGTCTCTTTACTTAGAGAATATGTGTTAAACACGTTACTTTCCATTCACTTTACCTGATTACTGTTTCCTCCCCAAACTATTTTGGTGTTGTCTTTTAGTTTGAATTGTTTCCCCTCTGGAAAAGAGGTATCATATTGACCAATATTTACAATCTCAACAGAACCATCTTCTTTCATCTGCCAGTAAACTAAGTCATACTGGGCAACTGAGTCTCCATTTTCATCAAAGAAAACCTTGGCCCCATTCAGTGTTGAGAAGTTCACATATTTTATGTGATCGAAGACCTACAGAGAAACATTTGGCACACTTTTAGCATACATAAAACATCCAAGCAAAAAATAATCCATCAAGACTTTTTGTTTGTCAAATAAAACTCTAAATTAATGCATAAAATTATTTTTTGCAATAACCAAATAAACTCTAAATACTACATGAGAATACTATGCCTAAGTAAATTAACTAGAACTTACTAGCTTTGGTTGAACTTCATTCTTGTTCACACAGGGCTTTCCTGTGGTGGGATTTGAACCATTTTTACATTGCAATAGTGCATGAAGGGCATATGCCACTAAGTACACAGCTTTGTACACATTATTCTCAGCCCTGAAATGTGTCACATCTGTGTAGTCACTGGAGACTGTCCTGAGATCCTCTGTGCCAGTGCACATAGTAGAGGTATTTGATGGAGAGAAGCTGCAGTCAAAGAACTTCTCCCAGACGGCTTTAACTATCGCACTCTGTGGTTCATCAGAAGGCTTCAAGCTGAGTAAGAATTCACCAAGACCTGGTATGGATGCCTGAGGGAGGGCAAAGCCCATTGCCCCCTGTAAAATGTTTTTCCTTTCAACAGAAGCCAGGTCTGCTTGTGTGATCCAAGACTCACTGCCAAGCCACTGTTTTCCTGTTATGTTATAATTCTCCATTTTTGACAGGAATTGTGTGACAAAAGACAAGGGCATAAATAACAGGACCACCTTTGATGAGGATTTCCTCAGTGTCTTGACAATAGCATGCAACTTTGAGAGAGTTTGAAGTGTCTTAGAGTAAGGTAATCTGTACTCAACACATATTTCCTCTTTCATTGCTTCCTGGGTAAATTCAGCTGTACCTTTATCTCCATACAATTCTTCAGAATAAATAATCCCCACCCAGCGCCAGTCAAAGTATTTCATAAGCTGCACCAGAGCAATGATTTGGAAGCGATCACTTGGCACAGTTCTGAAGAATGTGGGGTATAGTCTTTTGTCACTCAAACAAGCACAGGTTGAAAAATGGCTAACCTTCAAAGACAAAAACAAAAAAAAACATTAAATGCAATAAATACATATATAATTTTAAAGTTGGACTAGACAGTGAAAATTGTTCATTTTGCATTTATTTCCCAGTCATTTCTTCTCACTTGTGGAATGGATAGCCGACTTAGTATAGTATTTATGTCTGTACTCATTCTAGAGGATGAGTGGCCTAAGAAAGCCTGCATCTGACCCCTGCAGTCCTTTGAATCCTCTCCATTTACAGCTTCCATGGCTGCGCGTATTGCATTTTCATCACCACAGCCGTCGTAGAGCCTATAGCCCAGGCTCATTCCAGGAAGGAGTTCAATACCTCTGTTTATCTCCTCCACAGTAAAAATCAAAGTCCGGGCAAACTTCAATTCCCTGTCATTCCATCTGCAAGTATTGACACATTAATCATAAACAGGTTGTTACAGTTCATCATTTTGCAGAACATCACATTTTTTCCTCTCATTCTACATATAATCTTTGCATATGTAAATAGAGTCACCTACTTTTTGCAGTATGTATATGGAAGTGCCTGGTAGCCATAATTTATTAGCGTGAAAGCACCACTCATAGAGAAAACTCCTCCAATAATAAAATCACCTTCTTTTGAAAATTCCACAAACTCTGTCTGCCCGATCAGTTTGCATGTTTGGTTCTCTGACTTTGTCCTTGCCAGCAGAGCAATTAAGATAACAGTGATCCAAACCATCATGAGCCACCCTCCCCTTCACTGACGCAAATCTGACTTGAGAGCTGACTTTTATATTTTTTTCATCTTAACAAAAAACATCACCCACACCTATAATTATTTAGTTTTTCATGCGTTACTACACTTCCAAGAATCTTCATTTGGTGATTGACATGTAGATACAGAAGGCCTGATTCACCTTTTTTTCTGAGAATCAACACTGATACTTTTAAGGTAGTTAAGTTTTGAATAGTTGTGGTTACATTCTGAGAAGTTGGATAAGTTACCTTACTTCATACACAAAAAAATTGACTTTATTCAAGAACTATCAGGAATGCATGAAAATTAACAATATGCCATGCATGACTTGATAAATAAATTGACTGACTATTATTATTATTATTATTATTATTATTAGTTAGTAGTAGTAGTAGTAGTAGTAGTAGTTGTTGTTGTTGTTGTTGTTGTTGTTGTTGTTGTTGTTGTTGTTGTTGTTGTTGTTGTTGTTGTTGTTGTTGTAGTAGTAGTAGTAGTAGTAGTACATAATGGAAGAATACATAATGTGTATTGATTTATGGTCCTGTATGTCTTGTTTTCCCTAGAACTACTATGTTCTTTGCCAGCTTTGATTTTGTATAATTTATCTGAGGTTTTCAGCAGGTTTTGTCATCCAGTATTGCAACCAGAAATGTATTTTTGTATGTTCTTTCAATATTAACATCACTTATCATAATTTTGTACTTGTGTGTCCATTTTATGGTTTCCAAATAACATAAATTTGGTTTTGGCCATTCATTACCCTGGTATATATGTAACTGTGGGGCATAACCAGGCAAGCTGGTGTGTCTGAAATCTTTGGTAGGCAACATTTTTTGGCATTGATGAGAAATAATTTCATAATAATATTTCAGCATGTTGTCAATCAAGTGCTTTTGGGGAAAACTAGACTTTTGCACTGTTTTCAGGCTTTAGGAAATCTGGCCCGTGACAGTAGACTTAACCAATCACAGGTCATCTCAGAGACCGGGCATTCCTATAGACTAGTTGTGCAGCTGCGTGTGCATGTTCCTTTGGTGAAATCCAGAATCAATGGCAGAAACTGCAGGTAAAGTCATGCTAAATGCTCAGTTCAGTCCAGCTGTAGTTGACTTCCTCAGATTTTGCTGATTTGGTTGTTTTTCTTGATTTTTTTTGTTGATTTTTGTGCATCCACAATGGGTAAGTAGGCTATGCAGTCTCTATGCCATTGCTGTGTGACTTCCTTCTCACTCAATCTGCAGCTTGACATGGCTTCTGTCAAAATACACTCAGCATGTATTTGAAGCAGAGCAGAGTTGAGAGCCCCTCCTGAGATACATTGCGGTGCCTCTAGTGGAATCACAAGCGCCGTATAGAATAGACTCAGCCGTAACATAATGCAGATGTGCTCAGTGGAAACAAGCCATTAATCTAATTTAGGCTTAAATTACCCAACTAAACAATCACAATTTGAAACATTTTGGATGAATGTCTTTAAAATTTTTGTATCCAAGATGAATTTACAAACTGAAATTTCTTTTTGTATTTATATTTGCAGTATTTATGATCAAATAAAAATGGAAAACAAGACCCTGAGTCAATGTATACAATTTATTAAACACATAACAAGTAAAAGGTCACAACTTACAACAGTGTCTTGTGTTTCTACATTATCTGTCAGACTATGCAGCAATTTTTTTTTATTTTTATCACACTAAGGCCATTAATTTTGGAGGACACTTTTAATTTACAGATTAAAGAGTTCTCGCTGGTATTTTCCCCATCAAATGTTTTTTAGAGTTTCGTTCTGGCCTGAAGATAATAATATAGCATTTTGGGAAGAAAATGCATACCAGCAAACCAAAACTGGAGGCCAGGATGGCAAATATCTCCACAGCTACAGTGAACTTCCCAGGAGAGCTGACATATGCAGGGATAAATGTGATCCAGACTGCACAGAATATCAACATACTGAAGGTGATAAGTTTGGCTTCATTAAAGCTGTCTGGAAGCTTCCTGGCAAGAAAAGCAAGTATAAAACACAAGAGAGCAAGAAGTCCAATATAACTCAAAACAGCCCAGAATCCTACAGCTGAACCCAGCGCACACTCTAAGATGATCTTTTCTTTATAGTACTTCATGTTCATCTTTGGGAATGGAGGGTTGATTGTCAGCCAGAGTATACAAATCACAACTTGAATGAGGGTGAAAGTCAGAACACTAAGTCTCTGCTGTGTAGGACCAAACCATTTCATCACATTACTGCCTGGAAGTGTAGCTCTGAAGGCCATCAAAACCACTATAGTTTTCCCCAGAACACAAGAGATACAGAGGACAAAGGTGATCCCGAACGCTGTGTGACGCAGCATGCAGGACCACTCAGAGGGCCGGCCGATGAAGGTCAGAGAACACAGGAAACACAGTTTTAATGAGAACAGAAGCAGGAAGCTCAGCTCAGAGTTGTTGGCTTTTACAATGGGAGTCTCTTTATGAGTCAAAAATATGGTTGATGTCAGAAGAGACAAAAATACGCCAACACAGCTGAATCCAGTTAAAAGTGTGCCCATGATCTCATTGTAGGAAAGATATTCAATTGGTTTTGGAAGACACTGATCTTTCTTCTCATTTGGCCAAAATTCAGGTGGACAGATCAAACAGTCTGGAGAATCTAGAAAAGAAGTGAAATCAAACACAAATGAATTATTATTAACCAAATTAAAATCCAACACCTTCCAAAGAAGGTGATATGCTGTGTAAAACATAAATAAAAACACAATGCAATGATTTGCAAATCCTTTCTGGTCTATATTCAATTGAATAGAGTTCAAATACAAGATATTTAATCTTCAAGTTGATAAACTTTATTGTTTTTGTAAATATACACATTCACTCATTGTGAATTTGAGGCTTGCATCATGCTCCAAAAAGTCAAGACAGCTACAGCAAAAGACTGGGAACACTGGAATGCTCAAAAAAACCTCTGTTTGGAGCTCCTTACAGGTAAACAGCTGAACTGGTAACAGATGATATTATCAGATTGGCTATTAAAGGGGCAAAAGGCTCAGCTGTTCACAAGTAAGGATGGGGCAAGGTTGAGTACTTTGTGAAAAAGCGTGTGGACAAATAGTCCAACGGTTTAAGAACAACAGTTCTCAACACTCAATTTAAAGGAATTTAGGGATTTCACCATCTACAATCCATGATATCATTAAAAGATTCAGAGAATCCAGACAAAACTCTCTGGACAGCCAAAAACCAACATTGAATTCCTGTGACCTTCTATGCCTCAGACAGCACTGCATTAAAAAGCATAATTATTGTATGAAGGGTATTACTAGATGGGCTCAAGAACACTTCAGAAGATTGTTTGTGGCCAAAGGGCAATTTGAATGTGCAAGGTGCAATGGATTTAATTTATCCAAGGAGTGTCCAAATCCATCTTTGCTGTCTTGCACCAGGGGTGTAGGGGTATCCAGCCCTGTCATGCCCCCTGCACCAGCAGCACACTGCAAGATAAACTTAACAGCTGTGCCCAAGTGCCTTGATTAATTCATGGATGAGTTTTGGCCAAGCATCCAGTAAAGCAATCAGAAAGTCAGCTCCCCTCACTTTTAAGAAGCAGGTTGGCCAGGGGCACAAGTGGTGGCAGCATGATGGCGGATTTACCAGGAGGAAACAAAGAGAAAAGATTTTCAAGCAAGGAGACAGATCCCCTGGTTTGAGAAGTGAAAGCGCGAGAGCGTGCAATATATGGAGATGACCGAGGGTCTCTAAAGCAGATTCATGTGTAGTTTACTTTACATTAACACCTGCAAAAAGTAGTGCAATACATGAACTGCAAATATCATGTAGATATGTAACTGATTATGTTTAACACTTCAAGCACCTTGCAATTACACTGTATTCATTCATTCTCTGTAATTCATCAGAGCCCGTGGGCAGGAGTCAGGGAGAGGAGTGAGGAGTGGAGGAGAGAAACGATGTGGTCAACAGGAGAGGCAAACTGACCCAGACCTCAATCCAGCTCATGTGGGTGTTCAACCCAGAGTGAGGCACAGCCTTGCAGGTGGCCATTCTACATCTCCTCCTCCCATCCTCACTCCTCCATCCCGCTTATCTACGGGTATCCAACCAGCATCAAGCTCTGACAGAAGCACAAAGACCTTTTTCTCCTTGGGTTGGGCCAGTCTTGTGGTCAGATATAACATCTCGTTTATTTCGTATATTATAAATCATAATTGTTTAATCCTTGACTTTCTGGATACCAATAAACACACAGACACAAACACTATACTTGCTCCATCTGTCTTGCTGACTGATCTGTTAAGGATGATCTGACAGCTGTAATTCTTTTCCGCACGCACGCCGCAATGCACTGGTTTCTATTTTGTACAGAGAGATTGATTCCGCCACAGACCTCGCGCTTCAACCAGGGTTTAGCCAGTCTCAGGAGCAATTGGTTTTTACTCCAACGTGCTGTGCACAAGATAGCAAATTTGCCTGGCCATGTCATCATTTTGCCTTCATTTTTAGATCTCCTGCCCACAGCCAAACAGAGCAGGCGCAAGTTCACTTTCTATCTGGCAGATGTGGCAAAAATGGCAATTATACTGGTGTAAGATAGCAAAGCCACCTGCACCATGAGCACAATGGATATGGTCCTAAATATCTTTTTGTTGTACTATATTAAGTTGATTGAAAAGTCTATGCACATCATTGAATTACATTTTTATTGACATTTTACATGGTGTCCGCACTTTTTTTTTGGAATCAGGGTCAGAGATCAAATAATTTTTTTAAATTGTTCCCTGACTCTTTTCATTGAATCTTACTGCAATAAACATGAATAATTCAACTCTGAAATCTTTACTCACTTGTCTGATTACTTATTGTTCCCTCAGGGCACTCAAAGCAGTCGAAACAGCACACAGGCTTTAACTTGTTTATGGCCTTACGGGTCCCTGGTAGGCACGGTTCTCTGCATACAGACCTTGGCACCTGATGAGGCAAAAACACTGTATGTAAAAACTCAGTTAAAGACATTCTTCTTTAGCATCACCAACATTGCAGTGTTTATAAAATCAGTAGACAATCACAACCCACATCAACTGTAGTGAACACTGTAAACATACAAGAGGTTACTGAGATTGTCTTGGCACTTGAGTAAAACATGCTTCCTTCAGTTCACTTTACCTTATGACCGTTTCCTCCCCAAACTATTTTGATGTTGTCTTTTAGTTTGAAGTTTTTCCCCTCTGGGAAAGAGGTATCATATTGACCAATATTCACAATCTCAACAGAGCCATCTTCTTTCATCTGCCAGTTAACTAAGTCATACTGGGCAACTGAGTCTCCATTTTCATCAAAGAAAACTTTGGCTCCATTCATTGTTGTGAAGTTCACATATTTTATGTATTCCAGCACCTATAGAGAAACAATCAGCACATTGTAGCATACATACAACAAGCAAGTAAAAAGGGACCCATCGAGACGTTCTAGTAATAAAATGAGACCCTGAATGCCTAACATTTTGCATTAACCACAAAAATAGAAACACTAAACACTAAATAAGAATACCATGCCTAAACAATTAACCAGAACCTACTAGCTTTGGCTGAACTTCGTTCTTG